>JANEYF010005486.1:0-102784 GCA_029963845.1 Rhamnusium bicolor
AAGATCTACAACACTAATGCCATCAGTTAAATGTCATTTATTAGGTTTATTGGCAGTGTTCAATTGTTGTCGGGATTGCACACCGAGTTGATCGGTGGTCACGTGAACTCATCTGTTTTGTATAGATCTGTTCCGTCATAACTATCATTACCTTGTGTGTGAAACGAGTAACTATGGAATGATTTGGACAACAGTTGGGTTGTTTCGAAGTAAGTCCAGACTGATACTACTTAGACCGTTTGAGCTAAATATGTTAGTACATGGAACGCATTTCAGCTGTTATCACTAGGGTCGACAAACCTTATGGATTCTGCAAATAACCAAATCTCAGGCCGTGGTATTTTATGATTCATCTTGCATAAATATTATATTATATAATATTCTTATCTTTCTAACTTTTCTAATTAACATTTTACATTTTATATTTATTTTGATAAGTATTGATACCTGTTTACATAATTTCACATTCATTCGACAGGTTACCGACATTGATATTTTCTGGCTAGTGTCTTTTCTGCATATTCTATCCATCTATCACGTTATAGCTCCATCGGTTGAATTCCTCCCCTTCGTTAGTTGGTTGTCTTGGTGTACGGACGTACATGTTGTAAAATTGTAGCAGGTGAGAGTTAGAAAGTTGATATCCGAATTTATCATAGTGGATGTTAATCATCGTTGACTCGGGATTATTTCTTTCACCTATTTAAAGGATGCTACTTCGTATCTTGTCAGCTAAATGCTGGATTAATTCTACAATTAACATGTGTATGGACTTTGACGCCCTATAGAAAAGGGCGGCTATCACTGGGCCTTTAGTAAACTATCGCTGGGCTATTATGGTTTTTTCCATCTGGGAAAACTTTATGGGTTATATTTGATAATAAAAAATCATTTCCTTTCTTTTCCATGGGGTTGAGAAGTTCGTCTAGGTTATGGTGCCTAGGAAATTCGTTTATTTTGCCAATATGGTTTTATATATAATTTTGGTTGTATGGTAATGAAATGGAATTTTATCAAGTCTTGCTAATGTACCAAGTAGAGCTAGATTAGAGGGTTGATTTGTGTTTTCGACAAGTGTTGGAAGTCAAGAGCCAATTAACTTCATCGTCGAGTTTTGTAATGCAGCAGTTTGGTTAATGGAACAATATTAGTCTGGTATTGAAGAAATCAAAATTGAACACACTTTTCAACTCTCGGAGGTTAAAGTTAAGTTTTAATATTTTTTTTATGTACTTGTTAAAAATTTCGACTTTGATGTAAATAATTAATCATTTATTTTGTGCATGTTTTTTTTTCAATTTTACTTATTCAAATTTAAATTAGTACTGGTACTCATGTTGTAAATATAGTCCAGTCAAAATTAGATCTGTGATAGATCGTTGAACTGATTACGAAAAATGTAATAATAGTGATATCTAGATATAAATATTTTTCTTATGTGGTTTTCTTTGTAAACTACATGCAATTGCATTTGGTATAAATCAACCTACTGGTATTACATACTTTTGTTTCGGGGATAGTTTATGAATTTAAAAATTTCACATACCTATTTGTAAATATTTCTTTTATATTTAAAACCTGGCTGCTTAACTGGACTTGATATAATTAAACATTTTATTAAAATTATGCTGTTTAATTTCCCAGAATAGGTTTCATTAAAAATATAAAGTATGGTAAGGTATACCAAATTCTCTGGTCAAATATTAACTGTTTATTTCTTGAATTTAGAGTACTGAGAAGCTGAAAGCACCAGTTTCGCCTGCATGACACTGGTAACCCAACCTGGGATATAACGAGCTAGCCGAGGATTGGTAAGGTGTTCAATTTTATTTTGGTACAACGTTTTACTAGGCATCCCAACTTGAATTAACGTCTCATTTTAACGTGTTAACGTTAACGTTATAAAACTCTATGTAAGTAAATGCTAGTGAATAAATCTTGCGAGCTCCCTATAATATTTTACAAAGCTCTTATCTCAGGATAAGCTATGTTGTTTGTTTATTTATTCACTATACAGTTTGATATATTTAAACCTGTAGGTGGACAAGGTGCTAGGAAAGCCATCTGTGAACTGAATCGCATAAAATTCTTATTCAAAGAACGTTTCAATCAAAAAAGTGAGACGTCAAATTATAACGTCAATACCAATAATGTCAATTTATAAGTCTACGATTTGTCAAGTATTTTTTTGTACTATTGAATGAATTATTACAGCCTATACGAAGTATACATAGTTAAGAGTTTTTAGACTGCAATTATTTTAATCATCCAGAACTACCCGAAGAAGGTCACATGAACGTTAATCTTAAAGATATCCTTATATGAAGCAACAAGATGACGTTGATATAAAGTCACTTTAGGTATGTCTAAAATATGTCGTCGTACGGAGGTCCAATTTTTGGTCATATGACATCACCGATCAATAAGTGCCAAAAGAGCACATCAGTAAGATGGCACCATTTTACTTAAAATGTTCTGAGTAAAACGATATACTAAATATTTTAATTTTATTGATCATATGGTTGTAAACAGCTAAAAGGTGCAGTTGTGTGAAAAAAAATTGTGGTACATGATTGTGGTTCGTGTTATATACGTTAATACGAATAACAAAAATAAACATGGCAAATAAGTAATATTTAAATATTGAAAAATAAAATATTTTACACGTTAATTGTAAAGTCAATTTGCGAGATGTCAGAGAAATAACACAATCAACGACTAAGGTAGATTTTTTGTTATCAGACCTAGGCTCCAGTACGGATCCGTGGTCTGGTGGTCGATCGTGGACAGAGAGTGATCACGCCTCGAAAGCTGGCAGAAGTCCAGGTGCTAGCTTACCAAAGGATTACTGGCGCAATGATGATGACACCAACATCTGGTCTGGAGGCTTTGCTAGGCCTGCCAAAGCTTCCTTCGTGGATATAGAGGGATGCTTTGGCGACCTATCTAAGAATGCAAAATTCTGGAGCTGGCGATGTTCAGGTAGAACTGAAGGTCACGCAGTAATTACTGGACTGGCGGAGAGGGAAATCTTCGTCTCTAAATTAAAGGTGAAATAAGACAAGTTTGGAGAGAAAATATCACACTTCCCAATAGGAATAAGTGGAGAGAAGGGCGAAAAGAGAAGTATTGCTTTAAGAACGTACATCACAGTCTTCCTAGCAGAGGTTTACGCCATCTTAGTAGTGTCAGGTAAGGATAAGGTATAGAACAGTATGGAACAGATGACATACATCTGCTCGACAGCAACTCTGCTCTTAAAATGATGTGCTCCCCCAGGACGAGATCAGCTCTCGTTCAGGAGTGCGGAGGCGCATTAGAAGAGCTTGCCAGGTACAAACAAGTAAGACTGATGTGTATCTTCGAACCATACTGGGGTTCCAGACAATGAGAAAACCGATGAATTGGCTAGATTTGGAGCACAGGAGCCCTGTCTTGGACTGAGTTCATACTGGGCATCACAAGAAGACAGGTCTAGATGGCTCCTTAACGAGTGGACCCACGAGACACAGAGAAAACATTGGAGAAGCAACAGGATCTGCAGGCAAACTCGAGGTTTGTGACGGGGCTGAATAAATCGAGATCGGTTGGGTTACTGAGCCGGAGTAGAACGACTGATTCTTTTTCGGAGTTCTGACAGGCCACTGCAGATTTAGGATACATCTATCATTGATAGGTGTTTAGGAAAACCTTACATGTCCAAGATGCGGGAGTAATAAAGAAACATCATACCACTTGTTGGGACAGTGTGAAGCGTTCCGACATCTGAGTCATAGGCACCTCTAATGGAGGAGATGAGTTACCTCACAATGAGTGACAACCTGACTTTCATTAGAAAATAGGAAAGATTCGACGAGGGAGCAAGAGAAGGACATACCTGAGGGACAGCTGCTGAGGGTTGGTAAAAAAGATCCCGCCTGCGGCCTACTTACCAGGGGTCAGACTCCCTCACCATTATTATTGCCAAGATAGGTTTTAACTAATACGGCACAGCGAGATGTTTGTAAATAGCTTACAGTCACATCAAACTCAGCAACTTAATAAAAAATTAGTTTTATTGACTACCTTAGATATTTCTTTTATGATTTTTAAAGTGTTGTGTTATTTCTTCATGTCACTATGAGTTAGTTTGACTGACTGCGACTATGCCGCATAAACAAAAAGTAAGTGTCAACCCTATCGTCTAATAGTTTTCTAAAGTAGAAGTAGAAATGAACATGCAACAGATATATTTAATAATTTAAAAAATAAGTTTTAATTTAATTAATATTTTGTAACTTTATCAGCAAGCAATTAAATCGTATTATTTTCATCCATAAATAGATACAGATATTATTACAGCATATGTTTTGGAAGCATCATATTTCATTAAAAAAAGTAGTATTTAACGAATCTCATTAATACCCCTAAATTATTAATTATAGTAGATCATTTTTATTAAGTAGATTAAAACTTATTTAAAAATTCCATTAATTCACCGCAACTAGAAATGTCAAAAGACAAAGGTTATCGCCAAAATCTTCATAATGCTAAGTAATCGATCAATAATATCGATGGCAATGACATTTATGTATAATTTAAAACATATAATATTTTACATTCTCTTTCACATAGGGTCTGACAAGCATCTTTCTTCATTTGACCTATTAAAGTAATTCAAAACACACTGTGTCCATTTTTTGTACAGAAACTAAATAAGCAGATTTTTTTATCTTTTCGTAAATGTTCTTCACCCTATAATATATTTTAATTGTATGCTATATCAGATTTTAGCCGTATGTATGTACGTCTTTAAAGAAATTTTAGCGAATCTAATTTTTTCTAACGACAAGTCATTTTCGAAAACTTTGTTATTTTACGTGTTTGTTATTAACGGAATAGAAATTAGATCGCAGACTATTTAATAGTTCAACCAATATCAAAATCAATATTTTATTTCAAAGTCGTAAAAGAAATATGGGGGAAGCATAATATTGTATGTGGAAATGGAATAAAATACCGTTCTCTAGATGTTTGATACAAAATACCGTTTTAGTAAATTGCCCTTTATTACCATAGCCAACTAAAATATAGTTAGTTTTAAATTATATAATATGTAAAAAGTAAAATAATCATAAAATTAAATATTATATTAAGCATTTGGCTGGCCATTGTCTCACAAGGGAACATGTTAAATTGTAATAAGAAAATAGACGTATTTGATGCTACAAATCCGAGTGTCTGTATTTCTAATACGATAAGGCCTTCTACCAATCTTGGGGGCTACTCTATATGCTTTGTGGAGGCATATCTAATCTAGAGTTCTTACCACTAGAGGAAGGGATTTTAACTGCTGACAGCAACATAAGGGATAATTTACAACAACATGTCACACCATAGGTTCCATTTATTGGAGATGCATCCATGTTCATGCACATCCGGGATAGAGCGAAGAAACTGTACACCTTAGCTTAGGAGCACAGGAACCCGCTGATCAGGGAGGCCACCTCCTATGATCCGGCCGACGCACCGAGGCACAAGAGGCCGAAGGTAGAGTTACTGGCCAACGGGTAAGTATAACTAATCCTTTTGCTTACAGATGGACCAACCCACGGCAAAGACATGACGCAACCAACCACCTTCCCACAAACCTTGCGGGCGCCGGTCAGTAAACCGACCAGTGCCCGTTGTCCCCCTGGCTCTGTGAAGGACGAAAGTGCTAAGAAAGCACTTAGGCCTTTACCTCCTAGAGCTACACAGTTCATTCTCACCTTGTCCGATGATCCAGGTGACAATGTGTTAATTGACATTTTGTGTACTGGCAGTCAATCCCAAGTCACAGAATATCCGCACAGTCCCTGACAGACTGATGACTAGCCCCGGGGGTGACAAGCTGGCGAAGAAAGAAGACGAAGTCAGAAGAGCGCCAGAAGAGGCCCTAGCCAGTAGGGTTCATCAGCCAGGACCCAGGGAGGTTGGCCGAAATCTTCGGCACCGCTCACATTTGTGAGTGGGGCCGTTCGTAAAGTAAGCTAACCCGCCCTGTATGAGGCCGGTCCAGATCTACAGCGATGACTAGGGTAAAAGGTAATAGTCCTGCCTGGCCCTAGCATCCGAGACCGTCATCAAGCCAAATGCATATTGGCGCGTTCATGCATGATAATGCACGTTCTCACGTCGTTAGGTAGTTCGCAACTACCTTAGATTGGCCTGCATCTAGCCCAGGTATGAATCCCATAATACAACTCTGGGACTATATCTATAGAATAGTGCGGTCTCGGAATATTGTTCCAGCTAATCAGGAGCTACAACAAGCAATAATGACGGAATGTAATCGCTTTAGCATACTCTTCAATATGCTAAACCGATTGCTGTCATTATTACTTTTAATTTTTTGAATAAAATGTTTTGCTATACTGGGTTATTGCATTTAATTAAAAAGACGTTATAACTCGAATGGTTTATATTTGTATTCTTCGTTTCACAGTTCTCGATGAGTAGAAACCTTAGTAACTTAAAAAAAATTTCATTCTACACGCATAATTTAGCTCACATTTTTTATTGTTAGAACAAGCAATACATACAATACTATTTTGGCGGAATGTATTATACAACATAAAACGTAAGGATATTTAAAATGATAACAAAACCAAAGGTTTTCTAAACAAACCTGGGTTGCCAACAAAACAACTGCGGCGTGTATGGAATTAACTATAAAAAGAACGATAGAGGTTAAGTATGCACGAGAATAGAAGCATTTTATAAACAAAGTAGAAATATTTAGACCGTAACTTAAGTCACAATCAGGCCCATATCTCCATCACAAGCAGACAGTGAGTAATTACCAACTTTCAACTTAAATCCCAGGGTACGTTTTCTCACTTTCTGGAGATTTTCAGAGCCTCACCATCCTTCTAGGTCGATCTGATCTTTCCGAGACGGAAAAGCGATAGTATAATAAAACTGTTGGAATAAAATAATCACCGTCAATGTAGAATGTTTAAATTATAAATTACTCAAAATTGTTTAACAGATTGTTTTTTATGACAAAAATAAATCATGTTTCCCATGATTATTTTATTAACTAATTGAAAATATCGGTATAATATTTGTTGCGTGAAATATTTTACTCAAATCAAGAATAAATATATAATAATATCAGTAACAAAATGTTTAATTCGAAAGTTTAATTAGAATTATTCGCAAAAAAATTAGAAAAAATCATGTTCTCATAATTACATGGTTCCATAAAACTGTAGTAATTAGAGATCGAAAGGTGACGATAAATTCCAATGACGACTTTTACGTAGATATAATATTATATTAAACACCTAATGAAACATTCTGAAGAAATATATGAAATGGTAAAATATTCTTATTTACTACGAAATAAATCTTTTTTTTATAAAAATGGGAACAAAAAAATACAGATTTTTATGATGTACTTGAACGGCTTTCAGCTATAAAAAACAATTACTTATTGATCGTCGTATTGACGGAGATGCACGTTATTGCCGAGTGTCCAATATCAATGCGAATGCATAGATAGATATAGGCGAATCCGCCTTAGCTCTCACGTTTACGCCCACTGCCGCATGTTGAATATACTCTAAATACGTACTATTTATAAAACGTCTATGTAGATAATGCGTAGATACGTAAACAGTGTGAAATTAAAGACAATGAAATATAACTTTTTAAAATATCTTGTTCAATTCCTTCAGAGGATAAAGTGGACTTGTGCATTAGTATGTTCTCGGAGTTGTGATTTAACAGTACAAAATTATATTGCATAAGCTACAAAAAAGTGTTTTTGTGCAACGTTGAAGCAAGCATTAAGAGACACAGTTCTTCAGTCATAAAAAGTGTATGAATGGTTGTATTACTAATCGTGACAAGCTAAAAAATTTTAATTTAGATTTAGTGGAAATGATAGTCAAGTGTAATATAACGTGGATGAAACTAGATAATCCACTATTCAGAAAAAATTTTCAAAAGTGTTTTAGTGGGTAGTATAGCAATGTTCAGGTGCAATCGGAAACAACAGTAGTGAAAAATACTTATCACAGAGATATGACAGTTTTAAACAAAACATTTATTCAGAACTAAATGACAAATACGTCTGAACTAGCGTGGATGAAACTAAGGCTGGGAATCGAATACGAATAATTCGAGTATTCGAATATTCGAGTATTCGAATACGAATTATTCTAATGTGAAATTATTAGAATATTCGAATACTCCAATATATTCGAATACTCGAATACATTCGAATACTCGAATACTCGAATACCCGATTATTCGAATACTCGAATATATTCGAGTATTCGAATTTCGATTGTATTTGAGTGAATTTGATTATTAAAATATATTATTAAATTATATACGAATAGGTATGCAGTATGCATCCAACCAAAGTAGGTAGATAGTACGTATAGGTATGTACCTATTCTAAAATCCAAATATATAAATAGACCACATTAGTGGCATGTTTTACTCCCAGTTCAAACTATTCCATCTCTTTCTCGCCTCCACCTTATTCTCACTGTACTAAGGCAGGGGTTAAAATTAAATTTTAAATTTTAGAAGACCTGTAAATATTTAACTATTGACTTTTCATGTATTTGTTTTACCTCCACAATCTGCGCCTTTTTTAGAAACATTCTAATTATAGAGCACTTTTTTTTTCGAAAAGGAAAAATAGTTATGATACAGAAGTATAATAAATTAGCTCTGTTTTCGTTTTATTTAAGCTTCAATAGTTAAATGTGAACCTTACGTGAGCCTTAATTCTAAAATAAAATACTAACTAAATAATTCTGACCCTTAAAGCACATGTACAGGAAACATACCCTACTGTGGGTATGGAAAGCAAATCAAATTGCCTGCATAGTGGATTACGTCACGACTATTGTTGTGGTCTATCCAACCAAATACTCAAATAGAGTATTCACTATTCACTAGTATTCAGTGCTATACCTATTAATAATGAATATTCGAGGATCCGAATAATTCGGATACCTATTCGAATAATTCGGATTATTCGAATATTCGGATATTCGAATTATTCGAATAGGTATTCGAATACTTCGAAGTATTCGAATATTCGAATACTCGAATAATTCGAATATCCGAATATTCGAATATCCGAATAGTTCGAATATTCGAATATTTTTTCGAACGAATATTCGAATACTAAAATCTGGAAAATTCCCAGCCTTAGATGAAACCACCAATGCTTGCGGCCGGAAGGTGGCAAATATTTTAGTGAGTGCATCAATATTAGTAATATACTTTTACTCTTGCGATCACTAGTTAAAAATATGTACTTACAGTACATGTGTTATTTAGTTACATTCACCGATACTGTTTTGATTTTACACTCATATTGATCTGCATTGAAAATAGTTAAAAAACCATTAATTTATTACCCAAAGGTCATTGTTTCTCCAAAGAATCCTGTTATTGTAAGTGAAGTTATTTATTTATTTGACGATTATGATTATATTGACAGAAAACCAAAGACCTCATTAGTCCTGAGGAAGACAATAAATTTTGTCGAAACGTCGACTAAATGAGAATTTGAGGTTTTCTTTACTAATTTTTATCCAAACCGACTAATAAAACTACATTAAGAGATTGTGGATACGAAACTCCTTAGCTAAACATTCACCGATACTTTCAGTCATCTTCGTATTAACTTTGGATGTTACCGAACTTGCCAAAACAACCACAAGGTAGAATATTTTGTTATATATACATGAACATATTTATTCGGTGATACATAACCAGAGCTGTCAGGTACTTCAATTAAAAGAATTGAAATAGTAATTTAATTATTTTTAAGTAATTAAATTACTTTAATTCAATTAGTTTTTTGGACGCCTTAAAATAATTGGTATTTGAATTACTTTTGTAAAAGTAATTGTAGTTGGTAATTGTTTTATTGTTTTTGGTAATTGAAGTACTGAACAAATAATTCAATTCCTTTTGGGTAATTCAATTCCTTTCAGATACTTTAATTACTTTAAAATAATTGAAATTGTATCGAAAACATTCCGAAAAAAAATCGCAACGCACTCGGCTTTAATAACTTGTCTGAGCTTGTCGTTTGACAGTATTTTCGTTTTCTTTCAGTTATCCAGTGCACTACACAGTATACAGTAGCTGTGATTGCAAGAAAACCGTGTTTTTAATTATTTGTGTTCTTGTGTTTTTAATTCTTAAAAAGTTGCCTGGCAAGGTTAAGTAAATATTAAATAATTAATTTGTTCTTTACTATTTTTTTAAATATTAATATATATACTACAGATATCTCCGATATTGGCAATACCTATTATTTTACCTATTTGATTTAATCAAATACCTATTAATATTAGTTACAGTGACAAAATTGTTTAATAATGATTGTAGAAACAAAATTTTTGCACAGAAATGAGTTTCACGTTGAACTCAAATATCGAATAAAAAATATCTGTCTGTATGTATGTCTGTGTGTAGACCATTTCTTGTTAACACAATAATTTCTTTTAGACGTGAAATTTTTATTTTAAATTTAGTACCTATATATGTAAAATAGCTTGGTAGAATATTACCTACATACGTGTTTGAATGACCTAATAATTATTTAAAAATACATGTACATTGTGCCTCTTTTTTTGGTAGATATTTGAATTTCTTTTATTTTCAGTCGATATTTCAATTATTTTTGGTAATTCAATTACATTCAAAGTAATTCAATTAAATAGAGTAATTGAAGTATAAGGTAAAGTAATTGAATTCCTTGAAAAAAAAATATTAACGTAGGTAGGTTGATCCCATATGAGTAATTATTCATGATAAATCAAAAAAGAAAAATTCTCATAAAATTCCTTTATTACTGTGACCGGTTTCGTGAACAAATTAATTACTTCACATCATCAGACACAGGAATTTTTATAAATATTTTTATAAATATTTATTTATTTATTTATTTATAAAAAATTCCTGTGTCTGATGATGTGAAGTAATTAATTTGTTCACGAAACCGGTCACAGCAATAAAGGAATTTTATGAGAATTTTTCTTTTTGATTTATCACAAAAAAAAAAAAAAATATTATTTTCGACGAGTAATTGATACTTGAAGTACTGTGTAAAATGAGGAGTAATTGGTAATGGAAATATTTACTATTTTGATTGATAATTGGTAATTGGTACTTCAATTACTTTTAATGGGTAATTGTGACAGCTCTGTACATAACCTAGTGTTACACTTGGAATAGACGTCATTTATCGCTACCTCCCGATACTCAGTAATAACAAATATAGGCTTTTTTCTGTATACAAGAAACCTAGTATTCTACTTCTAAAACTGCAATTTTCGGACCATATCTATTGAATATTTTTCATGAATATTAAATTTTTCATAAAATTGTTTAAAATTATGCGATCTGTACAATGTAATAGTTATTTTTACACTTAATGTATACTGATATTGTACAAAGAGGTTGTCAAAATTGACATAGAAATCATATCACTGATGTTTTTCATTTAATTAATATCAAAAATAATTTTATCATTCTACATTAACAGTGTTTCAATAGATAAAGAGCTATAGTTTATTGGAATTTACGATCATTGGGAATATTTTGGATTTATTTACTTGATAGCGTAAACTTCAACTCAAATTTTCTGAAAACTATACCATTTTGAGATGCGTTAGATATAATGTAAACAAGTTCACATAACAACTTGCATTTCTTAACAAAGTTCCTGCAGACAGCACTGGAATGATCACCGATATCCAAATGTTAGTTATATATATCAAATGCGACTAGTCACTCTCTAGCATGTTCAGGTTTTGATTTCTAACAAATCTGTAATTTTATTAATATCCAGTGTAAATAATGCTCCTAAATTTAGAGGGTTCAAATGGTATTGAAAGTTTTCTCAAAAGAATATATTTGCAAATTGAAGATTTCGCCTTTATAAACAAGAACGGAACTATGTAAATCTTTCAAATGAATATTGACTAATATTAATTCTCAATGATATGGAAAAAATGCAACTTAAGGAGCTTTACTATAGAAAAGTAGCAGAACCCTAATTGGCAAGGAGTCTAGGGATCACTTTAAATCCAGAGACGTGGCCCTGGGGATCTGGCTAGACGTAGTAAAAACCGTCCAAGTGTGCCGTTAGTAGATCGTATAACCCAGTAATAATGTCGCCTAGAGTAAGTGATAACTTTGTAAAATGATCGCCTATCATTTATAAATACAAGCTAGATTATAAGCAACAAGCAAAATTTTATAGGCCATATATGTGTTTTATATTCCTGCGGTAAATTAAATTCTTGTAAAATATTCATTTTGTAGGAAAACTATAAACAAAATGTACTTTTATTGTAATAAATTTGTTTTTAATGTAGGTGGTGTTTCTGGTGATTGGTAACTAAATTTTTGAGATCTGGTTCGGATGTTTATGATTTATCACGTTATTAATAAATTCGAGAATTTTATCAATTTCTTGTAATTTCAAATTATAAAAACTTTTATTCTGCAATTAAATCCGTGTGAAACAAAAGCTATCTCCGAGACTCAGAAACATTTCGACAATCTTGAAGTAGAAGCGGTGACACACCTGAATCATAACGATTATACCGTGGTAATGGACTATACTAGATGATTAGCAAATTCTTCATTGTCATTAGAAGAGTCTTTAAATCTCATTCATAGTGTACAAAATAAATTCAAAACTAAAAGATGCCCCCCCCCCCCGTATGCGAATGAGTAAGCGGTGTAACGAATGACATAAAAAAAATGTGGGAACAAGGCAATTAACATTTTATATGCAAACTACTAATCCTATCGAGTTGAAGTGCAACTAACTTAATTATATATACATTTCATATTGCTACTTCAGATATCGTCCATGCTTTTAGTCAAACATTGAAATATAATATTAACACTCATAACGCTTGTGAGGCACCAAGTCATCTAAATTTAGTTCGACCAGTAGCATTTTCTTCTCATGTCTAAGATTTTTCAGAAGTGGGATCAATGTCGGGAATGTCTTCTTAGATGAGAAAAGCTACCACTGTTAAACCTTTCATATAATTTAATTGCCATTTCAACAATGTTATCTGTTGCTGCATCGTCAATAGTGGGTAGTACTTCGTTAAGATAGCTTCAGTTACTATCCCAGTCCATTTTAACATAGGTCCCTTAGAGATACTACACAAAAAGTTTACATATTCCTACTGAAGATACGGTCCGTGCTTTTAGTGTAAACATTGATATATAATATCATCAAAAAGCATCTAAGGCACAGAGTCATCCAAATTGTTAACTCTTTACTTCGATCTATAACTTGTGCGTGCTTTTTTCTATTATTAATCCAACATCCTTTTAATTCGTGTTCCATAGGGTGTCTCATAATTAATTACCTTCCTTCAAGGAGGTGATAGAACTAGAAAAAATAAGTTGAGTTTTATATATAAACTTTTGACTTAAATTAATTCTTATGGGAGCTACATTTTAACCAATTTTTTATCTAAATATTTTGATTTGATGGGGTAGTTACGTGAGGGTGAATTTTCGCTATAAATTTTTAGTATATATTTTTTAAACACTTAAAACGGAAAAAGCCACAAAGTGTTAAATACTGCATATAAAAAGTGCTCTTGCTAAATTTCGATAGGAGTCATTGACAAAATATGTAACATTATGACATTAATAAATGGTCCAAATTTAATTTTTTGCAACTTAAGACGTTTCGAATTTATTGGCAAATAACTATGTTGTATTTATCCCCTTTAAGGGGTTATAGCTCCCTTATAAACCGATTTAAGGCAAATGTTTATATACAAACAAATGTTTATATACAAACAAAACTCAACTTATTTTTTCTAGTTCTATCACCCCCTTGGAAATAAGTGACTTAATTATGGGACACCCTGTATAACTTTTGCACGCACAGAACAAATAATTGCACGTTGAAATGTAAAAACACGTTCATACAAGCAGTGGACCTTTCCCATTATTAGCATATTCATACAATTTGTCTGTTACCAAAAGTAGGTACTTACAGGATTGACTGGAATGACCATGAATGATGTCTGTATCATAATCCACGAATTTTGTTTAAATATAGTCGAATCAAGTTTAAATTTCAAATGCAATGCACTTTAAATATTATGCTATTTTCCATAATATTAATAAATTTCATCTTAGTAATCGATCTACTTATTACGTATATAGTTCTTAATTATTATATGTGTTCGGAAGAATATACATATGCAAATGTGTGATGAAAAATCAGGTAATAATCTACGAATACTTTGCACTTTGTCGAATGACAACAGTTTTTCATTCGGCTTTCCATAGGGACATTCAACAGTGAAATAAACTGGCAGTAAACATTTATTTTAAAAGAAAATTTAGCTTCTGAATTGTTTTTGTGGATTTCACATAAATCTTCGTCGTATGCAACATCGTGTGGCCATAGACTTTATGGTCTGAGGGTTGTAATATTTCTTCATCATTTCTTAATCTTATTCAGACGATGTTCATGCAGTCGTTTTTCCCACCCCCTCGTCCTACCTCATTGGGCGGTGTTACTACCCTCGCATACATATAACTATATAGCTACATAGTCTACATTGGTGTACGCCATACATATACGCACATTATTTCTTTGTTAAATTCGTGCCGTTCTCTTTTACTGCCCATATTACCATTTATCACAATAGATGCGCCTAACTCTCTTATTGAAATTAACTGTAACGTGTTGCGAAAAAAATAGCTGCGAAGTGTTATATTGCAGTTAAATTAGTCTGTTTTAAAACACATTTCCGCCTCTCAAAAATTAGTTAGTATCGGATTCACAGATAAACTATTCCTATTTTAAACCCAACTAACATTTTAAATTTTCGTATTTGATTTAAATTTCCATGTTTTGAATTATAATTAGAATTGATAGTCAGCCTTATAGAAATTGAAGATCCATTAAAAGTATGCTTCATTTAATAGAAGTTAGTATATTTTTTTTTTCACAAAAAAGATAAACATCAATTATTTATCTACGACTCTGTGCTCAAGAGGGAAGAGTACTTGCCTCTCACCTCGATATCTCGGAGTATTAATATACCTATACATTTTCATTGCTTTTAAAAGGATTTAAAAAAGCCCTTTAAAATTTAAAATAATTGTACTTTCAAACCAGTTATTTGTCCATTATTTCGTTTTGACCGATTGGAAACAAACCCGTTAGTAATGTTTCTGTAAATTGCGTTACAAAAGGTCCTAAGTTTATAACAGCCCTTCAAACATTTGCTGCCAAACCAGCTGCTTGTCTACAATTTCGTTTCGATCGATGGTAAACAAACACGTTAGTAATATACCTGCAAATTTTCATCGATTTGCAAATGGCCCATAGGGTTAAAACAGCACTTCAAACATTTTAAAAATTTGTACCAAAAGGTCCTATGGTTTAAAACAGTGCTTTAAACTCGTTAGTAATGTACCTGTAAATTTTCATCGCCTTACAAAAAGTCCCAGGATTCATAACAGCCCTTCAAACATTTTAATAAATTGTAACTTCCAAATCAGTTATTTGTCTACAATTTCGTTTTGATCGATAATAAACAAACCCATTAGTAACATACTTCACCTTCAACATCCTTTCTCCAGAAAGAGATGAGTGGGATCGGAAGAAAGCCGATCTACTGAGGGCAGACAGTTGCTGGTTTACAGACGGCTCCAAAACTTCTGAGGGAACAGGAGCCGAAGTACATAGCTACAGACCAAGGGTGAGGATATTCTCAAGCCTAGATAGTAATGCAACTATTTTGCAGGCCAAGGTTCATACCATTGAATTGTGTGGGCAAAGACTGAAATATATACACTTACACGCAGATCAACAAAAATTTTCTCAGATAACCAAGCAGTTATAAAAACTCTTAGCTCCTACCGGTGTAACTCCAAAACGGTATGAAACTGTTAGAAGGCTCTAAATCATTTGAGCAAAAACAACATAGTGACTCTGGTCTGGATACCCAACCACTCTGGCATGGAAGGTAACGATATAGCCGTTTTCTTGGCCAGAGATGGAGCGGGATCACGAATCATCGTACCAGAACCAATACTTGGCATATCTTCAAGTACTGCTAAGATGGCTATCTCAACCTGAGCTGAAAGGAAAACTTTATAAAATAGTCTTTGAAATCAAAAACTAAGAAACTTTTAGAATTAAACAGGGTAAACTTAAAAACTCTAACAGGCCTATATACCGGGCACTGCTGACTAAACTGTCATCTGCATAAACTCGGCCTAATGCCGTCTATGCCTGGAGGATGATTAGAAGGCAGACCACGTCTTATGCACCTGCCGCGCTGTGAAGAGGATCCGATTCTCAATATTTGGCAAAGGGCAACTGCTGTCAGAGGATCTGCACACATTTTCACCTAATAAAGTTATCAGTTTCATTAAGAGACTGAACTTAATGGGTGAAATATAATTAGGAGTGAGCTATATAGGCCTGCTGTTGGCCGCAGTGGAAGGTCCAACAAGGACCCACCGACATAAACCTAACCTACCCTAAAATGTCCCAGGGGTTAAAATAGTGTTCAATAGTGTTAATATGGTCCAATTTGTCACACTTATAACAACGGATGCCTCCATTCGGCCTCCCACTACTTTCTTGTTGATTTTGTCTCGGATCTTGAATGTTGAGCTCATGACAGTTCCTCTTAATATGGCCCAATTTGCCACACTTATAACAGCGGATACCTCCATTCGGCCTCCTACTACTTTCTTGTTGGCCTTGTCTCTGCTGGGAGTTCGATTTTGTCAGTAGTTGGGTCATCATCTTGTGTAGATCAGATATCAGATTTTGTTTTGTGTTGTCTGGCTTGTCTTCCTCCACACTCACAGCTCGTACTCTCTGATTTGATTGTGTGGTATCCTTATAAGCAGCCCCAATCTCCAGTGCATGTACTAAAGCCTCACTACTAAGCTTATGCCTGGCCAACTTAAGAATTCGCCGAACTTCCTGGTCCCTTACTCCATCAATAAATGTACCAACTGCTAACTGTTGTTGAAATTCCATTGGTGCATCAGGACAGGCTAGATGGGCTAATCTTTCTACCGCAGCTTCGAACTCCTAGAGGCTTTCTCCACCTCGTTGTCTCGTGATTTGAGCTGAGCCTGATATACTTGGGCGTGGTGTTGTTCGCCATATCTTAGTTCTAACGCTGCCTCCAAAATGCTAAAGTTTTGTTGCCGTGCGGCAGGAATTGTTTGGAGCAGGTCTAATGCTTGGCCTCTTAGTGCTAATACCAATGCTGTTGCTTTTTCCTCATCGTTCCAGTTATTTGAACGTGCAGCTGCCTCAAATTGTCTCTTATATGTTGACCATGAACTTTGACCGTCGAAGAAAGGTGGTTAAGGTGGTTGTAACCTAGTACCAGACGACAGTACTAACTGGCCACCCTTCTCTCTTAATTGTTGTTTAAGTCGGGCTACTTCTTCCTTAACTTCCGTTATTTCTCCTTCAAACTTTCCTCGAAATTCACTGACTTCTTCTTTAACTTCCATGACTTCAGCCTGTACATCTTCCTTCAATTGTTTAGTGACCGAGAGCATCAGTTGATGCTGTCCCTCCATAATTTGTCTTAATTCTTCCTGGCGTTCCTTTCTTTGCTCTTCCTTTTCTTCCTGTCGTCTTATTTCCAGCCTTCGATCATTTTTATCAAGTCTTCTTTTTCTTCCTGGCGTTTTCTCTCGTTCTTCTTTTTCTTCCTGTCATCTTCTCTCTTGTTCTTCTTTTTCTTCTTCACGTCTTCTATCTTGTTCTTCTTTTCTTCTTGCCGTCTTATTCCTTGTTCTTCCTTTTCTTCCTGTCATCTTATTTCCAGGCCTTCAATCATTTTTATCAAATCTTCTTTTTCTTCCTGGCGTCTTCTCTCTTGGTCTTCTTTTTCTTCCTGTCTTCTCTCTTGTTCTTCTTTTTCTTCTTGTCGTCTTCTATCTTGTTTTTCCCTTTCTTCTTGTCGTCTTCTCTCTTGTTTTTTTTCTTCCTGTCTTTTTCTTTCTTGATCGTTCATTCGTTCCAATAACGCTGCTAACAAGTCCTGTGTTTGTTTCTCTGCCATACTTCTTGTTATTGGTATTAACTCACAACACGTAAATCAGTTCAAAATAAAGTTTATTACACTATTAAGTTTGTAAAATGTTGATATCACGTATATTTTAATAATGGAAAGTTCCAGAAAAATCTCGAAACAGCACTAGAAAGTCTTATTTAGAGTCTATACTTCTTTTGTGTTGACAAAATTTACTTATCTCCACTAATTGTGCAATGGAATGTTCGAGAATTTTTACAAGTTATCACTAATAAGTCTTGTTTTGAGTCTATAACACGTTTCCGTTAACACAGTTTACGTATCTCCTGTAGTTTCCAAATCGAACGTTCTAGAATTGTTACAAAAAGTCACTTATAGTCTTGTTTTTAAGTCTACAACACGTTCCCGTCGACACAATTCACGTATCTCCTGTAGTTTCCCAATAGAATGTTCTAGAATAACCGGTTATTCGAATAACCGGTTTTCGGTTTTGTACAAAGCTGCGAATAATCCAAAACCGATTAACCGGTTATCCAGAAAACCGGTTGCCAGCACTAATATTAATGTTTTCTGTATTAGCGTTAGCTATATCTCCAAAATAATCTATGAATACACATCTATTAGTTTAAACTGGATTAAGTTTCTTTTAAGAAGGAAATCCAGATCACCGACAGAAAATTAAAAACATGAGCTTGAGTAAGTTAGTGGTCTTTTACTTTATAATTAATATTGATATTAAAATTTGATTCATGTATGTTAGGTTTTAAATATTTCTGAGAACTTCATACTGTTTCTATGAATATAAATAGGTGAGGCATTTAGACAGAACAATGCCTGCACTTGCTTATGTTTTATTAAACTTGTTAACTTGTACTATCAATATAAGTATATGTTTAAGTCATACATTTTAGATCAATCATCTAATCAACTAATTTAAATATATCTATTTTTTATTTGTACATAAATAATCTACAAGATGTCCTATTCTTATTAGTATTTATTATTTAGTCATATTCCTTAGTCTTTTAAATCGATTATTCGATATTAATACAATATTCTTTATCGCCATGAAAGGGCACAACAATGGTTTATTACATTTATGAATTATTAATATCTTCTTTGCCTTTAAATTCTACATTGCGCAGCACAACACTGTTATCGTAACTACCGTAGTAAATTTGTACATTAGCAGACGTGATTAAGTAGGTTTTGTTTAATAGTTTGGGAACAAGAATTCAAAATTTGTACAATGATATAATAATTGAAGGTCAATATAATAAATCCTACGTAACAAAATTGCAAGTAAACCAGGAAACAACCAATTTCCGGTCATTTTAAATCATGATTTTCAATTTGCGATTATGTTACAAAAATAAAAAAGTTTTACCTAAAATGTGTAATGTTGTTTAAGTGCATTTCAAGAAGGAATCAATAATGATATAGAAAGATAAATATCAAACAGTCCATGAATACATTATATAAGTAACCTTAATTCTAAATGCACCTACCTGAGTATAATGCATCATAAATTTGATTACATCGTTATTGAGTTACTTCGCTATATTTTGACTAAGTGGTTACATTAACAGATGCGTACTATTAGAACCAAGTTACACAAGCACGAACTTTACGAAACAATATTGTTTTTAGCACAAAGCTAAATTCTCTAGCAAATAAACTGAATTGCAGTAGTATACATATATACTAATGTATCTACATAATAACACAATAACTAAATCGACATTACAAACGCTTATATTAGAATTTCCTATTTTCAAGTTTTACATCATTAATAATAAATTCATTAGTTGAAAATCGAATAATTCTTTTCCTGTTTTCATTACTTCCGTAAAAACATGTAAAGTGATTGAATTAGAGATTTTTGCAAAATATGCCTCAGCGAATATTCCGGCATGGTTTTGAAAAATGCCAGCCTATCTATTTTTGTCGAACTCATTGTCAAATCTAGTAGTAACATCATTTCTGAAACGGATAAATTAATATTTGCTTAATCAGAATGACCGAAGTTCGCCATCGCATTAACATAAATGATCACTAGTATTATTCGTTCTGCATTCGTGCTTGTTAAATTTGAGTGAATTTGTCTGTACATATGTTTGTACAAGGAAAATAAACGTTTCACATCTACCGATGTTAATAGTGTAAATTCTAAATAGTTCACATGGCAGGCACTAATGATTGGAATAATCGAGATTTGATTCGATAATCGAATTAGTTGGTTATTTGAATATTTCGAAATAATCTATTATGACTTCTAAAAAATTACTAATATTAGTAGTTAAGAAAATTTGTTGTACACAATTATTGCAGGATAAATGCAGCGGAATCCGATTCGATTATTCTCTCGGTTTCGAAGTTGGAAACCGCGATCGATAAATACGATAAAGTACAAAGGTAATTAGTTAGTTGCAACAACAGAGTACAGCAAACCCATATATGTGATTTAGCAAACTAGATGCAATAATTGGCGAAACAGGTCGTTTTCTTTATAAATAGGTACATAATTAGTATGAAATAATTAAAAGTAGTGGTTTAAGTTTTAAATAAGTAGTTATTGTTACCTATTTGTAAAGTAAATAAAACCTAAAACACTCCAAAAATTAGTAAGTAATACTTTAATATAAATTAATGCACCCACCATGACACAAAAATAACAAATAACTTACTAAAATTGTTACTACTATTAGTCTATTATTAAAATATCTTGATTATTCCCATCACTAACAATTTACACAAATTTTACACATTGTTTGTATCCCAGTTTAGCGGACCACGTGCCAAACACCGCTCCGCGGAATTAATCGTACGCGGTCGTGTTGCTAACTGATTGAGGAAACATGGCAAAGTTATCTATCCCGGCTTCCAGCCTTAATATTGCTTTTATATATTATAGGTATATAGACAAAAGCATACATATCCATGATATATTAATTAATTCAGTTATATAAAGGATTTTAAAAAAATAGGATTGTTTGATACAACTGCCCTGAAAATGGAAAATATTTCCTCTGCCTGGTCATTACATTACCAACACCACTGGCGGTTCTTCTATAGGGTCATTTGGTCAATGACCTCCCACATACAAATAAAAAATAGAGCTATTCATTTTCTGAAGTTTAAAAATATATAATATATATATTTTTAATATTCTTAAAAAATATATTAAAGTTTCTAGTTCATTCTATGCACAATACTATTCAAATATCTAGATCGCAGGATTTTGTATCCCCTCCGAGCACCGAGCACCGAGCCTCTACATTCATCTTCATTACATTATTCATTTACAGAATTTAAAAATCTCGGGTCAATCCCACAACGTGTCCTCAAAGCTAGCTACGGACCGAATTTACAACGAATTGTAGTGAAATAGACTTATGCGCGAATCGTCAGAAAGCAAAAGAGACAGAAAACACTGGCGGGGACAATGTCCCTGACATTTTACGGAAACAGTAACGTACGCAAGTTTAGTAGAGCAGTCGCCAGTCAGCAGTGTTAATGCTAACTAGGTACGCGTTGGTCGGTAAATTCTGTTGCGCTGTATTTAATGTTTTTATTTGCGAACATTTTATTAGTAAATCTCTACTTGTCGTGAAATTAAGTAAAACAGTGTTTTTGGTGTTTACTATTAAATATGAGTGTTATACAAAATATATTAAAACTGAAAGATGGACATAAGTTGGGTTATGAAGACCGAGTGAAATTCAAAGGTGGTGGCCGTCCAAAACCTAATATAACGATAAAGCAAACATCTCTTGATAAGAAAAAAGAAGTTAATAGCTATTTTTAATTAAAAAAGTTATCCTTCAGCAAATTTTATTCATTGTTACGCTCATCAACTAAATTTAATTTTACAAAAAGCATCAAGTCAGGATAAAAGTATAAAATTTTTTTTTGCTAATTTACATAGCTTTTCTTCATTCTTTGGAAAATCGCCAAAAAGAACAACCGTGTTAGATAATGTTGTTAAGGTGAGATTACTTAAAGCGGCTCCAACACGATGGAATTTTAATACAAAGTGCATAGAGACTGTTTATACCTATCGAACAGAATTATTAGATTGTTTAGAAAAAATCATTGATAAATGAATCAGAAAACTACTTACAAAATGAACATTTTCTTTACTGGTTAAATTTTTTTCATTTAGTTATGCCTCATTGTGATATATCGTTCAATCAATTACAAAAATGTAATATCGATGTCATAACAGTAAATAAGTGTATTGGCGTTTTTAATAGTAAAATTGAAGACATCAGAAATAAAATTTTGAATAACTATTTAGAGGAGACATCCATGCAGTGTATCCAGAGATGTAAAACGGAAGAATCAAAAAGGAGAATTTCCTTAAAAGTTTGTGATATAATTACATCTGAGATCAAAAACAGGTTTGGCTTCAGCAATCATTTAGCAGTGTCTCAATTATTTCACGCAGATCGATTTAAAGATTATAAAAAAAAGCTTTCCTCAAGATTTGTTTAAATTAGTTAAAACGGAGTATCCAGTCATAAATTATTTGAAACTTAAAACTGAATTAGAAGTATTATATAGCCGAGAAGATTTTTCCAATAGTGAAGGTGCAGTTGCTTTGTTACAGCCTTTTATTAACAATAATTTCTGAAGTGTCAAACTGTTAAAAATCTTATGTACTCTCCCTATGACTACCGTCGAAAGTGAACTTTGTTTTTCCACCTTAAAAAGAATAAAGACATTTTTAAGAAAAAGAGAATAACGACATTTTTAAGAAATACCATGGGTCAGGAAAGGTTACCTTCTTTAGCTATGCTTACCATAGAAAGGACATTATTAAATAAGATAAAAGACTTTAATGAAAAAGTAATTGACCACTTTGCATCTCAAAAAGACCGGAGGATCGACTTGGAATTTAAATCACTTTAAAAGGTAGGTAATACAGTAAATTTTTCTAATTGACCTCCCTATCTCATGACCCACGAACCGCCGTTGACCAACACTACATTTTTTGTGCTCTCACTGCTCATCTCGTAGCACATGATGAAAAAGTAGAGAAAGTTTGAGTAGGTTTCTATTTGCTTCTCTGTCCTAACATAGAACCCTGTGGAGCACAAGAAACCACATATTTGGAATCAGATGTTATACTTTCTGTTTTAATTATCTGAAAGCGCAGATATATTACTGATTCCACAAAACTTTGCACTAAAATTGAGTGGTGCACTAAATCGAGGGCCTTCGAATAATGAAGAAAAACTAAAGTTTCTACAAGTTTGTGTCCATATCGCGCTGAATATCTTCTGAAATATTGGTAAGTGCTGTAGAATTGCTATCCTGTTCTCTATCCTTATCGATATTCGGGGAATAAATTGTTTTTTAATTGGTACTTCTCTAATTGGATGTTAACTACTTATATGCGGGGGAACGGTACGGTGCAATTACTTGACCCTCTCTCAGGTTTAACATTTAATACCTTGATTTTATTATTGCGCCACATTTAGAAATGTTGAGGTCTTCTACCCCAAATTTTTAAAGTAAAATAATTAATGGGAAATGGATAAAAGAATTTTAACCCCTTCATTAAAATGGTGGTTTTGATGTGCTACCTAATTATATCATATGCTTATATAATAATAATAATAATAATAAATTGCCTTTATTTAATCATGAGCATTGTAATATACAATACTCGTATACAAAGAAAAGGGCGAAGTCTAGCCGAAGCTACTCTACTTAACCCTATTAAAACTTAACAATTTACATCTAATTATAAGCAGATGACGTATACAAGAAAATAACATTAAGCTAGTTAAATATTTTATAGCGTATGCTAGTACATATGAAATTAATGTTAATTTATAAACATAAATAAAAAAACAACAATAAAAACAATGAAAAAACAACAACAGGATAATATAGCAAAAGTAATAAAAAAAAAGTGAGAAAGATTATATAGAAACATAATGAGATATCAAATAGAATAATGGTGAGTAAAATAATGTAATCCAGATATTTGATGGGTGGGACATTCGTTAATTTGACCATCGATATAAACCCTTTGTGTGGGTGGGCTAGTTGTCCAAAATAGTTTCCCTAGAATATAAATTTAAAGCACATAACAGGAGGAGGTTTAAAGGACATAACAGTAAAATCCCAGATATATTTTTCTCTACTTATCACAGGTACTAACATTGGTAATGCATACCCATTCTTAAGAGGACCACACATATCGTTTTCCGATAGATTAAAACACATAAAATAATTTTAACTTCGAGATCTAATTATGGAAACATATACCTATTACTGTACATTTATGACCCGGAAAATGTCACCATATTCTATTACAAAACAACAAATACATACATATATAGGTCTTAAGCTGTAAAAAATAATAATTGTCATAAATTAACCAGGCACATATAGTTCTTACTAACCTGGCATATATACAAGACACCTCCCGATGATAAACAGTGTAATAATTTTCTACTCACAATACATTTATTTTAAAACAATTAACTGTGATAAATATTTAAATAGTTATTTGTATGAACGAAACCAAAGCAAAGAAGTCGTTTTAAATTACATCCAACCCACGTTAGAATTCAAAGCAGGAATTTGTAAGGGCTATAACGGATGGAGGAGTGCCTAGCAGAAATACGATATTGCCGCCAGTAAAACTATTGTGAGGATCAGTTTTAAACTCGAGTCCAGCAGCGGCTGCTCGAGGGTTACATACTTTCAAAATATAAAATAATTATGCAAATATCTACAATCATTATACAACCTATATATAAACTTCACGTTTCCGCATTGTCAATCGCTTGGGACGTTTCCTGTTTATAAATATTTTATTTCTGTCATTCATTTGTATTTTATTACGTTACGATTCAACTTCCCTAAAAGTAAGATTTATTGAACTTGATATAAAGGCATGTAAAATACGACAGAATGAAAAATGTAATATTAAATATATCTGTTTTCGGCACATTGTGGCTACAGGGTGTCACGCATAAAACTCATTCACAAGAAAATTCTTTTAAATTCTGTTTTTTAGTTTACATTTTAAAACTTATTATTTTAACCCAAATATGCTTAAAAGAATTGGTAATAGTAAATTCAATTTATTTTTGCAATATCTTCGAAAAATAACAATATCAAAACCATCTTTCCACATTTTAACAATTTTTATTAGCAAAATGGAACCTGTACTATGCAGTACGCTAGAAATAATAATTTATTTTATTTTTATTTTATTTTACAAACATTCAACAAGTGTGAACCCAATTACAGAATGGGAACAATAAGGTAGTTTTACATTATTTTAAATATCATACAAAAATATATCATAGAAAGATGAGGAAATTTAGGATGCAAAGGATAATAAAAAGAAGACATTACAGTTATTTCATGGAGGATATACTGCAGTTAAATATAACAAGCCGATCTTGAACTGCTGTGCTAGTAATAGAGGACGAAATTTTCATATCAGCAGCGTAAAAGAAATAAAGAACATCCAAATCAGATCCTATGTCATTTATAAATATATTAAATAAAAGTAGACCCAAATTAGAGCCCTGCGGGACTCCTGATGTGGGGACGACAAAAAATACATTATTAGAGAGCTTTCGTAGTAAAATGTTGTGGTCCAGTCTGTCGAAAGCTTTAGAAAAATCTATATAGATCACATTTGACTATTTGCCAGCATCCAATGAGTCAGTTAGAGTTTGTACAATACAGAAGAGGTTAGTAATAGTCGACCTAATATGCATGAAACCATGTTGATATGGAGTAATGTTTCATGAAGTTAAAAATGGACTCACGCAGTAGCATTTAAAGTATATTGGCAAAATTTTTGGTTGACAGTGATGGGTTTATATTTCAGAATATTATTACGATCACATTTTTTACAAAGTGGCGTTGTAAATATCCTCCATGTACTTGAAAATGTGTGCGTTTTAGCTCGAAATTATACAGTGTAGTCAAAACATGCGTAATGTAAGTGTCTATAAGTCAACATAAATTTTATTTTTCATAAAAATTAATTAAACACTACATGAATTTCCATGTCATATTTTGAGCAAATTATTTTTGCTCTTTAGCAACAAAAACCGTACATTTTTTGTTTTCCCTGGGAGGTCAACACACCAATAAAACTTTTAAGTTCAAATAATTCAATATGTTTTGTTTTCTTTTCTCGCTTGCATATTTATTACTTTCTTTATGAAATATTTTAACAGAAAACCAGGATTACATTGAACATAAAAAATAAAAACAAAAATTTTCTTGATATATGTGATATGTTAAAACACGATTGCCACGTAGAGCATACCAAACACTAAAAACCGAAGCGTCCCTGAGATCACACGTCAACGGTATGGTGAGGGTTCATATCAGACCAATAGTGCTCGTTATGCCTGTTGAAAATTTCTGCACTGCTAATGTAGACTTCATCTGTCCAAACTACATTTCTAGAGAAGAATGGATTTTGTTGACTTTCTTGACGATACCATATGCAAAACTCCAATCGTCGCTGAGGATCAGTTAGTTGGTTGCAGGTGATGTTGTTTCCTTATTTTACAAGGCCTTAATTTGTGTGTCTTCAAAATACCCAAAGGTCGACGTCTAGAAATCCCAGAATCAGCTTCAATTTGACGACTTGAAATTGAAGGATTTGCAACCACCGCGCCATTCCAATTAAAGTTATAGAAGTTTCTTCAGCATCTTCCGTGTTGTAATTTTTTTTGGTCTTGGCTTGTTGAAGGACCCACAATTAATGAGATTTTCTTTTAACCTCTTAAAAATAGCTTTATTAGGTTGTTTTTCTGGATAGCCATTAAAACATATTTCGGATGCAATATTACAATTGTTATTACTTTGAATAAAGCATTCTAGCATATCATATTTCTCGTAATTTTCGTAAGACATCTTCACTTTTCCGATTAAATGGGGTGTAATTATAACGCAAACAAACTTATTAATATGCAATTTATTGACAAACGGATAAATACTGTCATAGATGACACGCGCCTACTTGGAATAAATAAAAAAAAAAAACGCAAAAAGTAATCTACTAAAAGTTTATTTTCGCTATTAAATACTTACACATCAAAAGCGACCACACATATGATATAAAGTTTGAGAAAGAGAAAAAAAATTCCGTTTCAACTAAATTATAGCCAACTATGATTCCCATTTAAAAAAATAAAACTTTATGCCATAACTTGAAATTGCAACTTTTTTTTTAAATTAAGAGATGTTGATTAGCTGATAACAACAATATGTTTTTTTAAATATTTTCCGAGTGACTGCAAACATCCATTTTAAACCGGTATGAAAACATGCTCAAATTCAATTTAAAATTTTTTTCCATCTTGTGATTTGCTTTCATTTCAGTTTAATATAAAACTGAAATAGTAAAAAAATAGGTCGTAATTTGTATTACTTACTCATTTTTTTAATTCTGGTTGTAATTTTTAAAATAAGGCCCATCGCTACCATTGCTCATTGCAAAAATTAGAAATTAGTCAATAAATTAAAAGTAAATAAAACATTATTAAAAAACTAAATATTAACCAATCGATCTACTCTTAATAAATTTTTAACTAAGAACATTTGAAATGACCTTCAGTGTTAACTATTTGCTTTGGAGTTTTCATTTTTATTCAAAAATAGTTATTTGAATGAAAAAATATGTGACACAAGAAAAAATGGAAGAGGATTCTTAGGGTAGCTAGAAGATTTTTCCCCCAAACTGGCCTTTTACAAAAAATTTCAAGTATTTTTGAATCAAACTATAGCTGTTGATCACATTTGCTGGTACACTGAATTCTGAATTAACATATGAACAGCTGTATCATTTAAAAAACTGTTTTTTTTTGTTTAACTTTAAATGTCTATGTTTTCTCTAAGTATAATTTTAATGCTGTAAAACAAATATTATTTTCGGTTTATAAAAACCAACATGTACCGGCTCGGTGCAGTAGTTGGCTAGACGAGCGATGGAAAGTGTGACTAGATAATCTCTCTCTTGTAGCTGCCGGTTCGAATCGTGCCACCGATACTGGCAATATCGGTGGGAATGATTGTGTGCCCTCGTTATTTCATCAGTGTAACCTGTCCTTGCAGCTTCGGGGGTTGTTTAATTTTTGTGGTGGTGTTTATGTAGAAAATACAAGTAAAAAGGTGAACACATTTTTTAAAATTATATGTTCGTTATACTTCAAATTGTACAGGGTGATCAGTTGAAAATTCTACTTTTTAACCCATGTTTTGTGCTTAAAAATATAGCTAGAACAAAAATTAAAAAATGGATCTGTAGCATATTTTACCAAGATTCCCTATATGCTATGAGTTTGCGTCTATCTCAAGAATATAAAGGCGCCATATAGTCAATTTTTTTTAAACGGGATACCCTGTATATTTTTGGATATTTGGATAGTTCCTTTCCTCCCCATTATAATTATATATGATTGTTATAGATCTCATCTTTAAATAACTGAGTCATTCAACTGAATGCACCTAAATGCATCAAAAAACCAGTTTGCATTATAAACGAGTTTTTAATAATATTAACAATTTAAATACATACATATAACAACATACAAGTTAAGCAAAAATTATAACAAATGTTCAAAAATTCTACCAATTTAATCTTTTTATGTAATTTTCTCTAATCCGTTAACACATTTCTGGATTATTATTTAAAACCCCTACTTCCCTGACAATTTTTTGATTCAATTCTTCTAAATTATTAGATCTATCTGTATATATCCTATTTTATAGTGTACACGAGAGGTGTTAAATCTGGGCTTCGTGGAGGCCATAGTATAGTGCCAGTTCTGCCTATCCACGTTTGATATTTCTGATTTAAAAACTCAATTACCTCCCTAGTTGAGTGACATGATGCTCCGTCCTGCTGCCAGATTATCTGCGTAGAAATTTGTAAAGGAAGATCATCTATAAAGTCTTCTATTTCATTTTCTAGTAATTGTTTATATCTTCTTCCGTTTAAACCACCTTCGTAAAAACGGCTCAAAAATTGTACTGTTCAATAATCCACACCAAATCCCTATAGACTGGCGACTTTGTCGCTAAATTTCCTTTACTAGTTAAGGATTTTCAGTAGACCAATTATGTTCATTTCGTCTATTAAATAATCCAGATAAAGTAAAATTTGCCTCGTCTGTGAAAAATATGTTTGCAATGAAACCATCTAGTTCTATTCGTGCTAATATTTCATTGCAAAAATTCATACGCTTTTCGTAATTGTTATCATTATATTTTTGAACCACACTAAATTTATATGGTTTACATTTATTTTTTTTGAGTACATTTTGAATATATCCGTAGGACATCTCAAGATCTCGGACTGAATCCCTAATAGATTTTGAAGGATGTTTAGTATAATATAACATTTAGTTCATCTTCTTCATTTGCAGGATAATTTCTTTTGGTGTTATGTAATGAACTTGTTCTTCTAAATTTTTTTATAAGGTGTTTAAAATAAGTTTTATGTGGGCATCTTCTCTGCGGATATCTTCTTTGATGATACGTTTGGCTTTAGTTATACTTCCATTTGAAATAAAATATATATATTATATATTATTACGTTCTTCTACAGAATACACGGGCATTTTTATACAAAAAACTCTTTAAGTAGTACTCAAAACAGAAAAATAATCGAAACCGACTAAACAAAATTAATTAGACATCAATAATCTGTATTTTAAATCAGTATTGTTTTATGCATGGCTATCTATATTGAAAATAATTTAGTTAGGTATCCCAAACTTTTAAGAATATTACTTATTTATTTGAATGAGTCAGTTATTTGAGGATGGAATTTATAACAATCATTTATATTTATAATGGGGAGGAAAGAATCTATCTAAATATCCGAAAACATACAGGGTGTACCGTTTAAAAAGACTTAACTATGTGGCGCCCCCCTTATATTCTTGAGATATTCGCAAACTCATAGCATATAGGAAAACTTGGTAAAATATGCTATGGATCCATTTTTTAATTTTTGTTCTAGCTATATTTTTAAGCACAAAAAATGGGTTTAAAAAGTAGAAATTTCAACTGCTCACCCTGTACATCATTAATTTCGATTCAAACCTCAGAACCAAAGATTACTTTCTACATTTTGATACGATATAATCTTTAACTCAGATTTTTTATATGGACCGATGCGACATGTGGAATAACGTGACCATGCCTAAAGAATTGTACGGGTGGGCCAGATTTTAATCGGAAAACTTAAAAAATAAAAATGTTTTCTTAAAATGTTTTTTTAACCGCCTCAAGTCACCGAAGTAACTCCCAGAAAATCCTAGGATTTTGTGTTTAGTAAAATGAGACGAGGCCCTACAGGTTATTGTGGAGTCCGAACCACATCTAGGGCATCGACAGTTCTCTCCCATCTTAATACGAAACAAATTACAAATTAAGTTTCTAAGTTGCTCCGAGATGGATTCGAACCATCAATGTTCTGTACCGAGTAAATAGCTATAAGGGCTTTACCCATTCGCCTACCATGTCCATACTTGGCTACCATACCCATAACTCGGCTACCATGTCAATAGACCACGCCGATAGACCACGCTAAAATAATATGAATTTATTAAGACAAAGGGCGTTGAAGTTTTAATTTATTTTCAGTTTTTTCCATATTTCTCTGGAAATAATTGAAATATTGTTATGGAATTGGGAAGATGAACGTTGGTACATCAGTACACTTCTCACAATAGTTTCTATCTCTCCATTCTAACCAGTGACACGACGGAGGGGGGGGGGGTACCGAAGATATTGGTCAAAAGAAAACGGGACACCCTTGACGTTGTTTTTTCTTTCTTTTTGACATTTCCTATCATTAATGCACAAAAAAGGTTTCTTATAATTTTTGACAGGTACAACGTCTTTTGAGTTAAACTCATTTCATAATCATTCATCCCCCACTTATCTTTAGCTGTTAATTAAGAATTGTTTAAAAAATTATATGACTTTGCACTTTTCTATTAATAAATTTAGAATGGAGAGATAAAATCTGTGGTTTGAAGTGCAACGTGCACCTATTGAATTTCATAACAATGTCTCAGTTATTTCCGGTGAATTATGCCCTCTATCTCCAAAACTAAGTATTTTAGCTATAAGTTTATACGACAAATCCATATTATTTTGGCATATTCATCGACTCTCTAAGTTTCCCGATTAAACTCTGGCCCACTCTGTATATATGTACCTATAACAAAACATGTGTTGTAATTTCCGAGTGAGTTCTGACAAACTGAAAAAAAATCCCATCCGGTTTTGCATGAAACATATATTGTTATTCTCTATTTTCATTTTACATGTTAAATTAATAACAATTAGTAAAAAGCATTTTTCATTTGTAATTCAGTTTGTGTTTAATATGATTGGAATTTCAGCTATAATCAAGGACAGATTTATAGGTGCTTTTAATAACTAAATAGCTGCCTGCGTTTGATATACAGAATTTATTACGACAATAACTAGAACATCATAAAATCACAGAAATATAATCATTAATTTTTTCTTTAATTTTAAATTCACGCATTTGCGTAATTTCAAACCATGTAGATAGATTTTTTTTCATTAGAAGTAGGTATTCTTTGACATTTTAAGTTTGCGAATACATCAAAAAAGCACATTCACGATGGTCCGTGCGTCTCTTTTTTTGAATAAATTCTTTTATGTTTCTTGCAAAATAAAAATATTATAAAGACAAATAATAAATGCAGGTTTCTACAGGATTTGTTAACAAAAAATTGCTAATTAACTCAAAATTTGCCAGTTTATTTTTTAAAAATTTGCAATGATATAACATAAAAATAAAAAACGTTATAAACCTTTATTATTTATGGTGGCATTTATATTTTTATTAAGTAAATTGTATCCATTAATGTATTATTAGTAGAGTTGGCATGTCGGTCCGCACGTCATGGGCCGGGCGGTGCCAGGTAAAGAAATACCCAAATACGTAAGCGAGACTTGTTTACTATTTTGGCAAAGACTAACATTTGATTTTAGTTTATTGTTATGCCACGTGGTATGTACAACGTAATTTATTCCTCTCCGTTGTATTGTTGATAATTTTGTTTGTTGTATTTTATTCTTGATATTAATGTAATATCAAAGTATGTCAGACCTGCCCAAGGGTAAAAAACGATCATCTCTGACAAAGAGAATAAATTTATCTGTGAATTCCCAATTCCAATTCCAATTTAATCAGCTTTATTTTCTATTTTATATACATTTGTAATTAAGGCTACTTTCTATTTCATTTATTTCATATATAAATATATAAAAACAAACAAACAATATAACATGAGGGACAAAGTTGACAAAAAAATTGTATCCAGCGAGGATGACAATACCGTCCACGTACGGCTGGACCCTCCTGGTTGCCGGTGTTGTGGCAGCTCGTGTCATTTTTCACCTTTTATCATTGTGCATGGAGGCATTTTCCTACACAGAAGCAAACATTGCATTATAATTCATAAAACATAAAAAAATTTTAATAATTAAAAAGTCAGTTTACAGAGAATATGTGGTTGATTGTATGTATACATGAAAAATCCCAAAGAACCTGCTCAAAATAATGATTTTTTTTGGAAATAAAAATTGGCTGTACGTCCGCGGAGGGGTTTGGAGTAGGGAAGGCATGTCTACGCATTGTAAGGCGTGAATTCCTGGATTTATCCTACAAAGGTGCTATAATAATTTGTAAAATGTGCGAGACAGGCCTGATGTGCTGAGACAAACGTGGTTGTAAACGTCACGTAAATTCTGTGCAACATAAAACTTAAAAAATTGCGTGCTTTCCGCAACACAGTTTATGTTCGATTTACTCTTAATGTTGATTGCCTGTGATGTTCCGCTGTACATACTCGATAAACAATCATTTCAGGAGTTCTGAAATAAATACAATCCCAAGGTGACGTTACCAAGTCACACAACATTGTGTAACTGTAAGCGAAGTCATTGTAAATAAGATCAAATGTGTATTAAAAAATACACGGCTGTGGTTATGTGTTGACGAGACGACAGATCGTAAAAAAAATATATTGTAAATATTATAGTACGTGTACTGGATCCTCTTAAACCGACATTTCCACCTTTACCAGCTGGCAAAAGACTAACTGATTATCCTGGCCAAACAATTACGCTGGTGGTACTGGAAACGTTAGAAAAAATTGACCTGTCACAAAATCAAGTGATGATGTTTGTGACTGATGGTGCCGCAACAATGCGTTTGGTAGGCCGTTCTCTTCAAGAACACGGTTGTAGGTTGGTACATGTTACATATAAAGTGCATGTTTTACACCTTGTGGCAGAAACTATTCGACAAGGTTTTCTAGAGGTAGATGTATTAATAGTAAGTACAAAAAAAGTGTCTCTTAAATCTCCTTAACGTCTCCGCACATTTCATAGCATACATGATGCTGCATAGTTTTTACAGATCTTTTCCAGTTTATGATAACCAAGCTAGTTAAGAGGGTAAGTTGTGCATACATTGTTATAAATTGTAACACTTTATTGCTTTTATTATACTTATTATGATGAGTAAGCCTATGTCCTCTAATTATTATTAGTTGCTTATTTCAGGGAGAGGAAATTGGACCATAGTCCAGGACCGGTAGCTACTACTGCCTTACGGTTGACAGAGGGACATACGTTGACAAATAAAAGCAAAAGTAAGTAAAATGTATCATGAAATACATATCGAATGATACAACGTATTTATTATTCAGAATGGCTGAAGTCTGCCATCGCATTCGTATACACGAAAAACTAATATTACTTTTGCATTCATGGTTGTTAAATTTGAGAGATTTGGTCTGTACCTGTGTTTGTAAAACGAAAATGAATATTCCACATCTACCGAAGTTAATGGTGCAAATTCTAAATAGGACACATGAGCAGGCAGTAGTGATGGAAATAATTTAGACACGATACGATAATTTAATTAATCAATTATTTAAATATCTCAATATAATCGATTAAGACTTCAAATAATAGTAATACTAATATTAGCATTTGGAAAAATTAGTTGTTCACTATTATTGCAGCGGCGTACGATTTGATTGTTCTCTCGGTTTTGAAGTTGGAACCCTCAATCGATGAACACGATAAAGTACAAAGTAGGTAATTAATTAGTTATAACAACAGAGTACAGCAAACCTAGAGATTTGATTTAACAAACCTGACACAATAATTGGCGAAACGTAGAGTTTATTTTACTTGCTTCTTTATAACTCACAATGTAGTCACGTTTGTCTTCAAATCTTGCATCCTTCATTTAACACACTTTATGACATAACCAATTGATACAATTTTGCACAGTTATTAAGGTCGGATGACAATACCGTTACAAATGTCTCCACGTAGGGGGCGCGGGGTGAAAATTGAACAATCTGCAAAAAGCATGATAATAATTTATGATGATAATTTATTTAAAGTATGGCTAATTTGTAGAAAAAAAATGTTAGGGGAGCGGGGGTGAAAATTGAAAATTCTGCAAAAGTATGATAATAATTTAATGTATGATAATAATTTAATTAAAGTATGACTAAAAAGTAGAAAATAAAAAAAAATAAAAAAAAAATTTTGGGGGCGCGGGGGTGAAAATTGAAAAATCTGCAAAAGTATGATAATAATTTAATGTATGATAATAATTTAATTCAAGTATGACTAAAAAAGTAGAGAATAAAAAAATATAAAAACAAATTTTTAAATAAACAAAAAGTTTGCTTTTAAATGTTTCAAAATTTTATGCTTTTCTTTTCGGAATGAAGTAATTCTACATTATCCATATTTATAAAGTGAATCACTTTATAAATATGGATAATGTAGAATTACTTCATTCCGAAAAGAAAAGCAAAAAATTAGACTTACTAGAAATATTAGAAATTAAGAAAGCTTCCAAAAATAAAAAACGATTACAAATGAACAACAAATATTCGCAGGTCACCACATTTTAGATAAAGTAATTTAACTTGTCTAAAAAATTCCAAATCTTACAAACCATTTTTATTAGTACCTATAAGTTGCCAGATGTAACGTTCAATATATAAGCAAGGAACACAAATTATAATTTAGTACCTCTCATCTGTACTCTTGAAAAGGGCCTAAAAAGCCGAAACACGTGTAGAGTGAAAATACAATTTTGAAACATTTAAAAGCAAACTTTCTTTGTTTATTTAAAATATTTAATAATGTTTCACAAGAAGCCAACCGCAGAATCAGTACAATGTATAAAAAAAAAATTAAAACCTAGCTTTTTTTAGTCGTACTAAAAAAGTAAAAAATGCCAAAAAAAAGCCAAAAAAAGCAAGGCGTGCGCACTTTGTACGATCTGCGTACAATCATACAAAGTTAGGTTAGGTTAGGTTTCTCGTGAGTGGGTCCCTGTGGACCCTCCAATGCGACCTTCAGCAGACCTATTGTGGCTCTCACCTAGTTATACTTCACCCAATAAGTTCAGTCTCTTAATGAAACTGATAATTTTATTGGGTGAGAATGTGTCCAGATCCTCTAGCAGTAGTTGCCCTTTGCCAAATATTGAGAATCGCATGTTCTCCACAGCGGGACAGGTACATAGGATGTGGTCTGCCTTCTCATCATCTTCCAGGCATAGACGGTACTCGGCGTTTTCAGCTTGGCCGAGTTCATGTAGATGATACATTAGTTTAGGTGGCAGTGCCCGGTATATAGGCCTGTTAGAATTTTCAAGTTTACACTGTTTAACTCTAAAAGTTTCTTAGCTCTTGATTTCAGAGGGTACTTTATAAACGCCTTCGAATGAACTAATCCTGGTAATCATACAAGTGCGCACGCTTTGCTTTTTTTTTGGCTTTTTTTTGGTAGAGAAATTATGTTTTACTTTTTAGTACGACTAAGAAAAGCAAGTTTATAATATCTGATGTGGCCAGCACATAACTTTCTTATACCAGTATATATCATCCTGATCTAAAAAAAATCATTCTAGTTAATTCCTCACTTAACTCAATTAAATTTTAATAGCGTACCTTGAAATGTTTCATTATAATTTTTAAATAATTAATTATCAGCGTCATTCGATACTGTCAATAATAATTTATGTCATATATTCTAATAATTTTTTATTGTTGACTTTGACATTTTTGTAACTAAATTAGACCTTTCAAACATCAAACTGTTAAATTTATCCTAACCCCATTTTGTGAGACCAAACGTGTAAAATATTTCAGTTTACATCAGCTCTATTTAAGTACTTGGAAAAAATATATTTGTGTGTGTGTGTTTATCCGCTATAACTCAAGAGATACTAATGGGAGACTTCCCAAACTTTGCAGTTAAGATTTTCAACATATTAGGTGACATTAAATTTGGTGAATGTGGTACCACTGGAAGACATAATAATTGAAAGAAGAAAAAATGTACAATTTCGGAAAAAAAATTTAAAAAATTTGTATTGGATTTCTGGACGAATCTCGATGAATTATAATGAAAAAATATAACTTTATGAAAAAAAAATCTATCCGATGTCTGCAGTATTGCGATAGCAGCCACAGTTTTAGAGATAAAACTTTCAAATTTGGTACACATGTTCTAAAGACTAAAGAAAATGATAAATTCGGTGATGAGAAAAATTGGCCAGCTGAAACTGGACCCAAACTTTTTTGTATTTGCCTGTACAAAAAAATATATTTTTGAGAGATTATAAATCATGTCTACTATATCAAGCCAATAAAATATATTTTCCAAGCACTTAAATAAAGATGATGTAAACTGACATTTTTAACACTTTTGTCCTCATAAAAAGGGGTTAGGATAAATTTAACAGTTTGACGTTTGTAATGTCTAATTTAGTTACAGAATTGTCAATGTCAATATGAAGATATTATTAAAATACATGACTTGAATTATTATTGACAATATCGAATGACGCTGAAAATTAATTATTTAAATATTTTAATGAAACATTTCAAGGTACGCTATTAAAATTTAATTGATGTTAGTGAAGAATTAAATGGAATGATTTTTTTTAGATCAGGATGATATACACTGGTATAGGAAAGTTATGTGATGGTCACATAGGATATTTTTTTTATAAATACTTAGTGTGAAATAATTTATAAGTAGTAGCTTACATTTTAAATAAGTAGTTATTGTTACCTATTTGTGGAGTAAATAAAACATAAAACCCCAAAATGTAGCACGTAATATTATTTATTATAAATAAATGCACCCAACGACGCTATACAAAAATAATAAATAACTTATGAGGCTAAAGTTATTAAAATTAGTCCGTTGATTGTTAAAACATCTCGATTATTTTCATCACTGTAAGCAATGCTGTCAACGACAAACCGCGCAGATAATTTTCACGAATTTTACATATTGTTTTGTTTCCCAGATAAGTGGACCATATTCCACTCCATGAACTAACTGTGGTCGTGTCGTTAAATGAGGAACAAGAGCAAAGTTATGTATTATATACGTTTATCCTGGTGTGCTGCCTCAATACTGGTTGGATGTATTACAGGTGTATACAGGGTTATTCACGGAAAGCGGGTATTAGACGTTTCTCGGGATCTGTCGAGTTTAAAAATCTGAAAATTCATATGAAGAGGTTTTTGGGTATGGCGAATTTAACGAAAATATTTTCAACTTTATGTCGCTTCCGCTTATACTGGAAATAACACCAAACTTTGTTATTTTAAATGGAACACCCTATATATTATTGCATATTTGGATTTCTCATAAAAATTTAGCTTAGGTTTGTGTACCATAATGCAGCCTTAAACCTACTATTTTCTGAGATAATTAATATTTTTGAAAAATTTTGACGGTTTCTATCCTTCGGAAAAAAATCGATATCTTCTATCATGTTACAGATTAAGATATTTTCTTTTCAAACATACATTTTAATAATGCCCAAGGCACACCGTGAAGTCTATAACAAAAGTTGATTTATTGTTAATACTTATTTGTTGCGGAAAATGATTATTCATTTTTCTTTTTCTGGAATCTCGCCGAAGTCTAAAAATAAGTGTACAGAGTGTTTCAGTCGGTGTTCCATTTGTCGATAAAAACGGTTTGACTTGGAAACAGAAAACTAATAGAAATGTTACTTAAGTTTTAAGAGTTGCAAAGTCTGTAGCATGTGATACGTAGGAATCGGATACAGAAAGATTTAATGGAAGAATATTTTCACTTCCATGGGATCCAGCTTTTGCTGTTGGTTATAATTATTCTAAGAATCCTTTTATATATAAAAATAACCAAAAAATCCGCTTTAATATGGTCAGCATCCTTCTAGTGACAGTCAAAAATAAACAATAAAATATAATATATTTTATGATGTACTCGTATTATACAATATTATTAAACACCGTATATACAATATACATAACAATAAAACTATATTTTTACTTGGTTCCTATTATATTTATAGCATTCCACTGCAAATCGCGAAAATACAATGACACATCACACGATTAATTTTAAATAGTATTTATTTAAATTAGGGAACTGCGAAATGTAAACTCATTGTAAATGAAAGCAATGAATTAATAATAATAATAATTAAAATCCACAATATAACCGTAACACTTTTTACGATTATTATAAAAGAGTGATTTTCAAATTATTTGAATGTATTAATAATTTAATCTATAATAGCTATTGCAAACTATTAACACATTTACCTCTACTTGTCACATAATAATACTGATAATTAGAGTTAAATGTGTATCCAATTATCCTTCAGAATTTTGCAATAATTGGATGAATTTAATAGGAATAATATCCATAAAATAAACAAAAAGCTGCCTGCCATGTTTAATGTTAATGCAGATATTCCGCGTGTTCGTAAAGTGTGGAATAAATTCATTATTTCCCGAACTAAAAATATTTAGAAAAAATCCTTGGACACATCGAGCTCGATAGGGCAGTGGGCCAGAGCGTTAAGTGACAAACGTAGCTGGTTTACTGCTTATCGATTCCCGGGTTCAAATCCCGGTTTCGTTCTGGCAAAATCGAAGGGTTTGATTATGTGTGTCTGCGTTTTTTTCAACTGTGTAACCCCTGTCCGAGCAGCTTCGGCTTTGGTTTGGGGGTTGTCTAATTTATGTGGTGTGTTTTACATCAGTTTTTAATTTCAGTTGCCCACCTTATCCCTCTTTTTTTTTGGTTGTGACATCATCACTATTTCCGTTATGAACTCATCGATATATTTTTAAATTAAATACCCTGTACATTTCTCCATTTTGGGATTCCGTATCAACAGCTGATTCTAAAAATGTATCACACTTAGGTTCAAAAATTGACAAGTTGAAAGATACGGCCATTTTGAATATAAGAATTTACTAGTTTTTCATGTTTTGTTTGAACAAATAATAGTCACTAGAACTAACGGTTAGTTAATAATAGAAACAATTTATAGTAAGTGTTCGAATTGTACTTCTCGTTGTAGCTGACAGTACCCTAAATGATGAATAAAGTGTTATTAAACCTTGTTTATAGTTTACTGAGAAATGTTATTTATTTTTTTTCTAAGTCTCTCTTTTAATTGAATAATGTTTTCCGGTTTGGTTTTATGAACTAAGTTTTTTGGATGGCCCACAGAAAATAATCTAATGGACTGAGGTCTGGTGACCGTGGTGGCCATTAGATGGGTCCACGTCTACCCATCCACCTGTTCAGAAATATTTGGTCAAGATACCTTCGAACTTATACCGCATGATGGGGAGGCGCATCATACTGTTGATACCATAGGCTTTCGTCAACATAAATTTAATAATATTGGGATGAGATAGCCCATTAAAAATTGGAGATATGCCGGTCTGTTTACAATTCCATCGAAAAAATAGGGTCCAATGATTCTATTTCTTACAATTCCCGCCCACACATTTACCTTTTGTGAATACTGTGTGTGCTACTCCCGCATTCATCGAGGGTTTTCCCTTGCCCAGTATATACAATTCTGACGATTCTCTTTACCATTTAATAAGAAAGTGCATTCATCAGAGAAAATAATATTTTTTATCTGAAGAGAATCTCCATTGAACATATTCATTCATCATTGTTTCACAAACTTGTATCCACTGATCTGAATCATTATCACTTAGTTCTTGCACGAGCTGAATCTTAAAGGGATGCCATTTTTTCTAATTTTAATACTGTATGTACTGATACTTTAGTAACATCATAATCGCGACTAATCTGGCGAACGCTAATATGTCGATTTTCTTCAACAGTCATTAAAATTTCTAATTTTGTATCCTCGTCAACACCTGGGTGACCTGTTTTGGGTAAATCTTCCACCATCCAGTGTCTCTATTTTTTTTTTCAATTTTACTGTTGATTAAGTTATGGGTTGTTCTGGATATTTAATATTAAATAAATTGCATACTTCTTGTTGCGTTCGCATCCACCCAATTGTCGTAAGAAGTTTAATTTTCTGCTTTACAGATACACTCATGTTATAAATTAATATAAATCAACAACAATTATTGAGAAACCACTACTAGGGTAGAGTACTATTAAGTGATTCACTGTCAAAGACGATAATGATAAAACAAAAAACAAACAAAAACTAGCCTACTTCAAAAATTAATAAAAAATGTGTTTATTTTACTTTTTTGCTTGGTTTTTTTAAATGGTCGTATCGTCCAACTTATCAATTTTAGACCACATATTTGGAATTAGCTGTTGAAGCAGAATCCAAAAATGGAGAAATATACAGGGTGTTCTATTAAAAATAATCGATGGCATCATGACGTAGACAGTGATGACGTCATAACCAAAAAGAAAATAATAAAAGACAAGGTGTGCAATTGAAATTAAAAATCAACGTGTCCGAGAACTTTTTCTAAATATTTGTGGTTTAAGAAATAATGAATTTATTCCATATTTTATGAACACACTGTATAATTATTGTTTCGTAGCTAATTTTTATTATAATTAAAATTTGTGTTCTAACAATGAAAATAAGATAGTATAGCTGCATTTTTATTTTAAAGCACAAATTCTAATTATAAGAACAATTAACGACTAAGAATTGATGTAATTGGTTAGAATAAAACCATTTTAAGTATCAAATTACTTTTTTCCGCCTCTTTTTTTGTTGGTCATAAACCAAGAAACTCACCTGAATGCCCTTGTCGAATTCACAAAAAAAACTTTTGGAACCAAAATAAGTCCCTTTAAGTACTTATTATGCACACCGAGTTTATAAAAAAGTATTCACGCATTTCAGAAATATGAAGAATTTTTTTTAAATCAACACTGTCTCCGAAACGAAGCAATTAGAGCCAAAAGTGCATTTTAACTTTTCGTCTCAAAATATGGTCAGGAATCATATCCAGAATTTTCTCGATGTACGTAACCCAGGGAACACTAATGCTCTTATTAAGATTTCCAAGGTCGCTTTAAAATTATACAATAAAATTTCGAATAAAACCAAATGATCTTCAAGACAAGCTTAGGATCACCATAAAGCAGCTTCTAGCCAAAAAGGGCCCATCCTAAAAGGGTCTTGAAGACTAAATTTTAAAACTATATTAAAAACCATTTAGTTTTAATTTCATATTCTTAAAGAGTTCTTCAAGGCAACCTTAAATTTATGTATTAAAACGTTTTACATTTAAAATAAAATTGCAGCAGACTAAATTGCCTTGAGAATCATTATAATTAATCCTAAAAGGATTTTATTTTGTTTTAAAGTCGGACAACTCTATGTGTGAAATAGTTAAAACAACGGCAAGTCTCTAATGGGGCAGAGTGGTAATATTTTAAACGTAACGCATATAAAGCTGATCAAAAATAATATTCAAATGCAAACTATTCTGGTAAAAATTACCAACGGATGGCACTTTTCTGACAAAATATAATAAAATACCTCGAGCGCCACCAATATAATGTTTTTTTTTATTATCTAAAAATTTTTTTAAAAATATCGTCAATTTTTATTTTGCATCTAAACATCCAAATGCATTTTTTTATTAAATAGCATGTTTGGACACACCGTCCTTCAGTTATTTAAGAGGATGTAAAGCGCATATATTTTAATAATATTTTTTTCTTTGGCTATTGAAAATGTTCATCATGGCGGGTCTGTATCTTATATAAAAAATGGCGTGGTCTAGATAAAAACTGATTGCAAGTTAATAGAACATTTTAAATCTTACAAGACTTAAAATAGCGTTTTATTTACCACTTTAAGTACAATTACTCTCCCAGACATTTATTTACTCTTCCTTATAAAACTGAGTTGCTTTAATATGTTCAAACTGGCCTTATTGATTTAAAGGGATCTGGCGCGCGTATAAAATCCTAACCTTAAAATTTTGCCGGTTTTGTGATTGCTGGATTTAGTGACTTCGTTTTAATTTAAAATACTTGTCACTAATATTTTCCATTTTAAATATGTCTTCTAGTTTTCATTCATGCATAAAGTAGGTACACGGACTGCACTGGTTCACTAAATCAGCAATCAGTTTATTGAGCAGATGGCGTGTTTTCTCCGATTATGGAGGGGGTAGAATTAGTTTTAATAAAGTCATCAAAAATCCAACAGGCATTTCTTTTAATCAAATTCACTAAATTAAAACCTTTGAAGTTTAAAATATTCTTAATTTACTCTTTACAAAGTAAAAACTATGTTTTAGGATTTAATGTGGAATTTCATTGAGCATATAGGCTTAAGGTAAAACAGTTTTCTTAATGGGTTTTAATGACTACATCAAGGATACTCCATAAAACTACATTAAAACCATTTGTTCCAAAATGGATTGTTTTAAAACCAACTTGTTATTTAATTCTTTAAAAAGGCAAATTAGTTTTAAAATAGCCAATGTCAAGAGTATTATAAAACTAGTATAAGATCAATAGGGTATTAGGAGCAAACAGTTTTTTTTTTTAATTTAAAGAGTGCATTAAATCCTATGCATAAGAATCGGTGGTCTTTAAGAACTTTTAGTTTATCTTAAGGTAATTTTAAAACCACTAGCATTTTATTGAACATGTTAAAGCACTTTTAAAACCTAAATAAATCAAAAGTATCTTAGAGTTGTTACTTGGGAAGGATCATCCTGTATAATAAATAACAGGACACTTTTACAACAAAAGTATACTAAACTTACATTTTAATATTTAAGGCGTTTCTTAAAGAGAATTACTGAAAAAATGACATTTACATATAAGCAATTTATTTTACTCATTTTCTTTTAATTTCATTCCGTTCAAAATAAAATTAAATATTATTCGCTAGAATATATAACAAAAACTTTAATTATGCTGGAGAATTTAACCAAATTAAATTAGTTTGCTCTCTGAAAAGAAAATAATGCGGATTTGTGCCATTGGAAAGGTTGGATAGGCTAGCAAGAAGTAAATTGAAATATGGAAAAGAAACACATTAAAAGATAAGACTGACCCTTGAGAATTGTCGGTGTTTGTAGAGATAGTTGATGAAAATAGTTCATCAATTACAATGGATTATTTATTTAATGGGCAAATTTAAAATTTAAAACGAGGCATAATAGCGTAAATTTGTGAGACAAGTTGTGATAAATGGTACAAATAACTGCAAAAGAAACAGGAAGGGCAAAATATGAAATCGCATAATTGTAATCCTAATTGTCTCTACATGTTCTTAACGAGAGATGAGGCTCAAGTTTTCTTAAAAGAATGTGCTAATAGACATAGTTGGGACAATAGAAACTCAATGGAAATGCACTAGAAATAACTATGAGGAAAGAGTAATTGTTAAGTGTGAGGTGTCAACAAATTTTATACCTAATTGGTCCCTATTCCAGAACCGAAAAAATGTAAAATAAAATGTCGTTTACTTTCCCTTGGATGGAACTACTTGCCACTCTGCAAGATACACAATCATTATGTTAATACAGATGTTGCATTTTAATTGCAAGAATATCATCTGTAACTTTTCTGTTGTGGATCAAATTTTAGTCTAGCTACATGGAGAGTTTCCTCAACTGAGTGGGCTCTTCTTTGCTAAACGCTTTTGCAATTCTCGCAATCCTTGCATTTGTAATAATTTAACATCATTGGAATGTTATAGTCCTTATTAGTGATAAACAGAGCTGGGAAAGATGCTTTAATAAAGTAACTTAGATACTTTTCGAAGATACTTTAGAAAATTATCTAAGTTACTCTTGAGTATCTAGATACTTCTTGCAAAAAGTATCTTAAGATACGAGATACATGTAAAAATATCTTAGTTACTTTTCTCAAGTATCTTAGTTACTTCCTAAAATATCTAAGTTACCTGGAATTATCTTAGTTACTTTTGGGTAACTAAGATACTGCCGCAGCTGAAACTGCTGATACTTTAAACAAGTAAAAGGTTTTTTTGCTCGAAAATTAATCTGGCACGGTGACCCTTAGCAACATTACTAATCAATAATCATGTATTGTTATTTATTATAATAATAAACATTATTTTATTGAAAAATATGATGTTTTAAAAAATGTGTAACTTTGCTGTTGCGAGTGTTACGTTACGGTCAATGGTAATATGTATGTATTGTATATTATATATTATATTATAATATTTATAATAATATGTATTAATGTATTGTACTTGTACATTGTACCGTACCGTACCACCATACCTATATATTTAATTATTTAATAAAAACAAAAATGCATCAAACAGCAGTCATTTGTCATTTATTAATAAAAAAACAAAGTTTTGGAAATTTTACAACAGAGGTAGAATATCATAATAAAATATCAAATCAAATACTTCTTACTAAACGAAACAGCTATCGGCTGATCGGAGTAACCGGCCTAAATAAAAAAATCCATAATATTTAACATAAAAATATATAATAGCTATGAGCTATGACTAATTAACTAATATGAATATATACATTAAATAGAGCTATAAAATAATGAAAATGAAAGGAGACAACTCTTCGACTATCATATTCCAATAATAATAACATTAAACATTCTTGTGATATGTGATGTGATTATAAAAAAGTACTTTCCGAAAATAATCCAAAATTAAAGTATTTTATATTCTATTTGCCTTCAATAGTACTAAGTAAAAATATCTTCGATACTTTTTGATAGTATCTAGATACTTTTCAAAGGTATCTATACTCTAAAAGTAACTAAGATACTATGAAAGTAACTTAGATACTATAAAATTAACTAAGATACTTAAAAAGTAACTTAGATACCCTAAAAATAACTAAGATACTTAAAAAGTAACTTTAGATATTAGTTACTTGTAAAAAGTATCAAAAAAATAGATACAAGTTACTTGAAAATAAAAGTATCTAAGATAAAGTATCTAAGTTACCAAAAGTATCTAAGTTACTAAAAAGTATCTTTTATCTTAGTTATTTCCCAGCACTGGTGATAAATAGAAATCAGACAATTTCTATGCGTCCAGGACTGACACATAAGATAATAGACAATAAAAATCATTTGTATGGAACAATTAAAATACGTATCTCGAGTGTCTTAACATTCCATGAAATCTCGTGTACTGCGTTCAAGGCGGTATAGATTGCAAGGCATGGTTCAGACAAATTACATGACTCATATTCGGGTACGTGGATCATAAACGCCTGGTAGCTTTACATATACACTGTGCTCCAGGATGTAACAAGAGCTGTAATGAACAACAAATTGTCGAATTTTGGAATGGCAATTGGGGATTCAGTCCTGCTTGATGTAAAACTACGATATATCAAAAATGAGTTGATCGGTGTTATACAGGGTATGTCAATTTATAAAAATCGTCATTAAAAAACCACCTTTATTTTTGACGATATGAAAAAATTCCAATAAATGAAGTGGTTTAGAATGCAATTTGTGCCTCCTAACTGAATTTCAGAAATATAAATTTACTTTGTTGAAATTGTCCATTTTTAATAAATTAGTATATTATTTAAAGATGAAGTTATATAAAGTTAGAAAGCCATACAGTGAAGTACTGAAGAAGAATAGTAAAGAAATTATTCTGATTTAAACCTATTAAAGAAGACCAAAATAGCAATGTTACTCATGAATAAATTAAGAAAAAAATTGATCCTAGCAAACTAGTTGTTGGAGTGGAAAATAAAAAGAATATTAAAAATGGTGGAGTACTAATTAGTTGTAAAAATGCAGAATCGGAAGATAAAATACAGAAAAAATTACAAGAGTTAGGTAATAAATATAAAATAAAAAATCCTCATTTTAAAAATCTAAAAATGATTATCATAGGAACAGAAAATAAATTTGGCAGACAAGAAGATAAAAAACTTTTAGAATATATTATAGAACAAAACGAACTTGACCAGATACATTAAAATATTGCTAAAAAAAATTAAAATATATGAGAATAAAAAGAAAAGAAACTGTAGCAATATAATTTTGGAAGTGGAATCGGATATTTTCAGAATCATGTAAATGAGTAGAGGATTGTAAATGTAGGATGGAGAAATTGTAAAGTTGCGAAAATTGTATAAATTTCTTACACATAGTAGAAAAGCTTAAAATTAAACTGAATTGTGGCCACAGAGCAGATGACAAAACTTGTCCATGCTTTATAAGAATGATAGAAAAAAACTGTAACAGAACAAACTGCAACGAAGAGCAATTAAACAATAATGTAGCTGTACCTATTGCTAACACTATTGTTTATTTTAATTGTCAGAGCCTTATTAACAGCAAGGATAATACGCATATATTAGTAGTAAATTGGAAACCAGTAATTTTGTCTTTAACAGAAACTCATGTGGACCAAAGTGTTACTGATACGGAACTTAAAATTAACATATACAGAATAGAAAACTGTCTAACAACAAATATAAGAACTTGAGAAGTGCTATTTTTGTACAAGAAGGATATCGGTATAAAATGAGGAAAAAATGAGTGCCTGGAGTCCTATTTGTGACTTTTATCTATTGAAGTTGAAATATCAAATGAAAACTATTTCATAAGTGTGATTTACTATCCACTCCAGGAAAAGGCGCTTTGTTTAGAGAATGTTTTCAAAATTATGTTGAGAATATTATTGATTACAATGGAACAATAATATTTGTTGGCGATTTCAATTTTGATTTAACAAGATCAGGTGACTTTTATACAAAAAAAATGTAGAGATATTATCTATCAAAACGGCCTCCAACAAATTGTACACAATTCTATTAGAATACCAGATCATAGTTCAACCATAATAGATTACATCATTACAAACAACAAAAATATTACATGCAAAGCTGTGATCATTTAATACTGTACATTAACATACCAAATTTGAGGGAAAAAAGTAAACAAGCTAGAATCACAAGACTTTTTTTAAAAATTATAATGCAGCCAACTTTCAGAATATGTTAATACGTACAGATTGGAATAATAAAATCACTGATGTCAATAGATCGTCAAATTCCTAAATAAATGATATCTCTGGCACACTCAATATAATAATTTATTCTACTATTAAATTTCCCATAGAAAGAAAATATCAATATAACAAATAGATTAATTATGAAATAATTAATTTAATGAAAGAAAAAGATAGAAAACATGAAGCAATTTTTACACAGGATAATAATACATGGAGAGAATACAAAGACTTAAGAAAGTGTAACAGCAACAATAAGAAAAGAAAAAGAAAAATACTGTAATACAATAATAGATGGAAATAAAAATAACAGCAAACTAATGTGGAAGAACTTAAAAGCTCTATTACCCAATACTAGGAAAGTTGAAGGAAAAATAAAAATATTTGTCAATGTGGAAATTACAAATGGGCAAATTGTAGCAAATAAATTTAATAAATATTTCTTAGAAAGTATCGATATTATAATCAGTCAAATAATAATTCCAAAATACTTTCACACAGTAATAACAAACAGAGACAGTCATGAGCTATTTAATGCATTTAAATTCATTAATTTGCCTGAATTAAAAACAATTGCGTACTCATTAAAAGATACTGCTGGAACAGAAGATGGCATATCTAAAAAAATAATTAAGGATGCGTTTATGGTTACCGGAAATCATTTTCTGGATATTGTAAATTCATCATTACAAAGTGGAATTTTCTCCAGTGACTGAAAAACATCTTGTGTTGAACCTGTGCCCAAAGTAAGGTAATACTCATCTCTATGAAGAATAATAAATACCATGTCAGTATATGAAAAGCTCTTGGAAATTGTAGTAAAAATCCAACTTTTAGAATATTATGATAAAAATAATGTGATAGTCTCAAATCAGTCAGGATTTCGTAAATAATATTCTCGTGAATAGGTAATACTAAATATAAGTAATAAATGGGTTAAGGCAATTAATGACAATAATATTATATTGGCAGTTTTCTTGAACTTTCGAAAAGCTTTTGAAACTGTTAATAGAGAATTACTGGTAAGAGAACTTGAGAAAACTGGTATTCGTTATACAGCACTAGAGTGGCTTAAATCTTATTTATCTAGACGTTATCAAAAAGTAAAATTTTTTGTCCAATCAACTAGAAAATTTTAATTGTGTACCACAAGGTACGGTCTTGGGACCTATTTTGTTTCTATTATATGTAAGTGATATTGTAAAATATGTAAGAAAGTGTAGTATAAGTATGTTTGGTGATGATACTATGATAGATATAATAGGTACAAATCCTGAGAAAATGATAAGTATAATGACCGATGAATTGAAGTACATGTACAATTGGTTGTGTAATAACGATTTATATGTAAATATTAAGAAATCTATATGTATGTTCATAGGAAATAATTGTAAATTAAACAGCATTCATAATTCATTAAATATATCGATAAATAATAATACTCTGGAGAAAGTTACTGAAACGAAATTTTAATTTTAAAAGTCATGCAACTTTCATTATGAATAAAACGTCAAAGAGATGTCACTTTTTATATTGAATAGGATCATCTCTTAGTATGCATACAAAATTAATTTTATACAATGTATTGCGCCTCATTTAGAATTTTGTTCACCGTTTTGTTCAATACGTCAAAATCAAATACAGTAAATACAAAAAAATACATAACCGAGCACTGAGAATTATACTAGGGTGGAATAAATATACACCTACAAAATTAATGATTGAAGTTTTAAACTTTTTGAATGTACATCAAAGAGTCATTTTTAAAACTTTAATTTTTATCTATAAAATGAAAAACAAAATATTACCAGCCTACCTATTTATTTATTTATTTACTTATTTGTTTATAGTTACAACTACCCAACAGAGGAATGCAATTGCAGGGCAGGAAATTACAAAACATAAACGATACTAATTAAGTTAATAAAATAACTTAAATATTAACATAATCCACAGAAAGAGAATGAGTTTTTGTAACCCTAATATTACAATTAAAAATATCAACGTTTTCTTGAACCGAAATATAGTTTGAATACAAGGTGTATAAAGGTGAAAATTTTAACAGATTTGTTCTAGGAATTGGCAAATAAAATAAACTACTAGAACGAGTTTGAAAAGCTGAAACATGAAGAGAAAAACAACTAAGTAATTCTAGACAGTCAATTTGGTTATTTAAAATTTTATATAAGGTTACTGTTGAATAATATTTCCGTCAAATATCAAGTCACTCATGTGAAATCTTTGTAATGACATATTGTTGAAAATGCCTTGAGGGGGATAAACACTATCCAACTTATACCATGGAAACTTTACAAATGTCCTCTTTATTTTCTTAATATGAAATTTAAGAATTTCGTATCCCGGATTCCAGACTAGGCAAGCATATTCCAATTTAGATCTAACGATAGATTAAAGTATATTCACAATTATGCAATTAGGACTACAAATAATACATAAAAAAGAACCAAATTCGAAATCCTCTCAATTTACTTAATTGAAGATTAAATAAATTTGCCAACACACACTTCCTAATGATTTATAGTATCATACGTCGACTTCAAGAGGGATTTCCATTCTTGTGGTAAAAATTAAGGCTGGGAATCGAATACGATTAATTCGAGTATTCGAATATTCGAGTATTCGAATACGAATTATTCTAATGGGAAATTATTCGAATATTCGAAATATTCGAATACTCGAATATATTCGAGTAATCGAATATTTGATTATATTTGAGTAAATTTGAATATTAAAATATATTATTAAATTATGTACGAATAGGTATGCAGTATACATCCAACCAAAGTAGGTAGATAGTAGATATAGGTAGGTACCTATTCTAAAATCCAAATATATATATAGACCACACTACTAAGGCAGGGGTTAAAATTAAATTTTAAATTTTAGAAAACCTGTAAATATTAACATATTGACTTTTCATGTATTTGTTTTACCTTCACAATCTGCGTCTTTTTTAACATTCTAATTTTAGAGCACTTTTATTTTTTTCGAAAAGGAAAAATTGTTATGACACAGAAGTATAATAAACTAGCTCTGTTTTCGTTTTATTTAAGCTTCAATAGTTAAATGTGAACAATAGCGCCTCAATCCTAAAATAAAATACTAACTAAATAATTCTGACCCTTAAAGCACATGTACAGGAGACATACTCTATTGTGGGTATGGAAAGCAAATCAAATTGCATGCTTAGTGGATTACGTCACGACTATTATTGTGGTCTATCCAACCAAATACTCAAATAGAGTATTCACTATTCACTAGTATTCAGTGTTATACCTATTAATAATGAATATTCGAGGATCCGGATTATTCGGATTATTCGAGTATTCGAATATTCGAATTATTCGAATATCCGAATAGTTCGAATATTCGAATATTTTTTCGAACGAATATTCGAATACTAAAATCTGGAAAATTCCCAGCCTTAGTAAAAATCCTTTACTAGTGGGCAATCGCTATTACAACTTAACTTATTACTTCACTTAGTGTGATACAAATTTATAAATCATTAAGAAGTGTGTTGGCAAATTTATTTAATCTTCAATTAAATAAATTGAGAGGATTTCGATGTCTAGTTTTTTAGTATTTATTACTATTTTGTAAATTAACGTTTACCCTCTATGTTGGATACTTTGGTATTATAATTTTATTATACTTTTATGAGTGTTCCTTACATTTGTAATATTTTGTTGGAATAAAATTACCTATTAGTCCAAAATATTCTCATCGCATGCATAATATGATGAAAACTCTTGAACAGCGAGAATATTGGCGCTGATCTTTGTAATAAGTGAAGCAGTTAACAATTCAGTGAGCATAGTAATCAGGAAACTGCCAAAGTTGTGCATAAAACCGGGTAAAAGTTATATTCCAAATTTGTGGCTATGACGATGGCGAGCCGCCTAGTAAAGTTATTCATGGATATCTTGTAGAAGGAAAGTTGCGGCACTTTGCGAACTCAGCGGCACGTGAATAAGCCCGCTAGATCCAAGACGAAACTGGCGAAGAGATCAGGATATCCTATCCACCTATAAAACTGCTAAATGCGAACGTTTCATTTTATTATACGGCCCGATGAAGGTGAATTCTATACGGCTTATTCCTTCCGAACTCTCCGATTTTCGTTAATGCGCTCAATCTAAAGCTAACTACTAAAGTATTATCTTACCAATGGCATATTGACCCGCTTACTTTTGGCAACCACAAAATTTAAGACAAATTTGAACAGGGCTAACGACTGCATGGCAAAATAAAATTCAAAGTATCATACGCAACTAGCAGAGACTGGGTTATTCGCTATTGAGTGAAAAATAAGAAAAAGTCCATTTTATGATAAAGAAAATTTTATATTTATATTCTATCCCTCACATTTTTCGAGATATTGATCTAAAATTCGGTACACAGACTGTCACTGGGTGACCAATTATTATTATGCTATGATAGTACCACTAAAATTGATTTACAGGGTGATATATTTAGGGGGCCATATGCCTTTTGTTCTCCCAAACCTTTTTTATAGTACGTCACCAGCTTTTGCAGTTAGGCTCCTTGATTAGTTTTGTAACTCTTTTTTCTTTAAATCTTCCGTTTAGAAGTTATTAGACACAATTCAAATACACGTTCAATGATTTAGTATTAAATTCGGTACATTTGAGTATTTTAAGTTATTTAAGAAACACTGTATAGAATATTTAAAAGTGTGGAAGAAATCTACGACTGTAAATACAATTTTTACGTTGTAAACTTTATTTTTCGTTTTGTAATATGAGATTTTTCTTAACATAATAAATGATTATCAAAAAAAAAATACAATCAACCTTTTCAATTAATGTCTCACTTAAACACCACCAGTGAAGACAAAATTGGTAGTATGTATAATGTAAGATCACAATGAATATAGTTCTAGTCTGTCTATTCAATTCTATTTTATGTATTCTATTCCACATGTTCCATTCTATGTATAAAATTATATTAAAATTTATCCAGTGTAGATGAAACTGTACGAAAGATATAAATTAAATAATCTAGTTAAGATTTTATTTAAACGGGTTTAACAAAAATGATGTTCAGAGTTAGAAATTTAGCAAACTTTCGTTTTTATTTTTTTAATATTACATCTGAAGGTTTCTTACACACACATTGATGTTTTGAGGTAATATGCGTAAGATCAAATATTATAATTGAATATAATCGTACTCTGATATAGTTCATTCAGTTAATACAATTTGACATTTTATCTGATACAAGGATAATTTTTTTCTTACACGACTAACAACCTAAGAGTCTTTAATGGAGATTATAGTAATATTCGTCCTTAGATGAATACGGATTACGAGCTTGCGAGTTTAGAGACAAATATTTAATTTTTAGACTCGAAGTTTAAATCTAGTGTACAGTATTTGCAATTCTAATATCGTCAATTACAAGAAAACTGTTCGACTTGCAGGACTTTTACATCCTGGGATGCAATAGAAGTGAACGATTTCACATTTTTTCTGAGACTCTGATTCAGTATAAATGTGTAGAGAAATTATATTTATAACTTTGCTGTTTTTGATAAAGTGGCGTAATCAAAGTTTTTTGTATAAAGTGATATTGAATACAGTATTGATCCGAAAAGCAATTTCATATTTCACTTGAGTTTTTGGTATACTGCCATGAGAAGTCTGTTTTAATGCGGCCCCAGTGTTTTTTTTTGGGCAATGAATATAATGAGTCGTATAACAACGCTTGTTAATTTATGGCATATATTTCAAACTGGTATAAATATAAAAGATTACTAGTGTTATTATTATTATTATCATTATTATTATTTATAGACCGGATAACATGAAGTAATAAAACTATTTGTTTTAAAATCGAAACTTGAGAGCCTATTCTTTTCAAAATAAACATTTTATTTAAAATTTAACTAAACAAAGAATCTGACGCCTTGCTAACATACGTGACTTCAATAATAGATATGGACAGACCGTTTCTCTGATGGGGTGGATAAATAGATAGGCACGATGTTTTAAACACAAAAGAAACAACAATTACAATAGTATTTTGCCTTAACAGTGACAATCGTAAAAAGCTAATTTTGGATGAAGTATTTTAGTCATCTTTTGGATGAAGTATTTTAGTCATCTAAGTCAATTGATTTATTTAGTTGATTAAAACCACTTTTTCAAGTATTAACTTGTGTTTACAATAAAAATGTCAAATTGTTAGATAATAGCCATATACATAAGCGTTAATACGTCAAAATTAATCCAGTGTATCTATGAACTGACAAAGTTTCTTTATTAGATCAAAATTCACATTCATTATAAATTTCAATAAATGTAAAAGTTCATGTAACATTTTTAGAAACAAAAATAGTGACACAGTTTTGAGGCAAACCTGATGAATCACCATATATTAATACTAAATTTTGCTTTTAGTTTAAGATGAACCATCCATATTTTCAGATATAGGTATATATCAAGGTTTTCTACAGCGTGTCCACTTTGTGTGCGAAAGTCCAATATTATTATCTTGGTTAATAAAAGAGATAAATGGATCATTTTTTTAGGTGCCTAATTTTTCAAACTCTACAGAATAAAAATAACTACAATCACACAAGATGTTCCATTTCTTCTGGGCAGAAGTCAACTTTGTTTTTCTTAATGGCAATCTATACTTTATATACCGGGTGCCTACGATATTATTAGCCAGCCTATAACTTCCTTATGAAAAAAGATATCGATTTCAAATTTTGGGATGTTGTATGGTTGAATATGCTGCATAGTTTGATTGCTTCAAAATCTGACTTTCATTTCCGGTTTAACCGGAAACAGTATAAAATTTGTTATTTTTAATAGAACACCCTGTATATTATTCGAAATTTAGATTGTCCAAGAAATTGTAGGTCCAAAACATGTAGCATACCCTATATCTATCTTTAACAGTTTTCGGGAAAATGGCGGTTGAAAATGTTATATCAATCATAAATTATTTCATTTTCACATAAAACAAATGAATGTAAGAACAAATCTGTTACCGTTATTTAAGTTTTTTGGTGAGTAAAATTTGATAAAGTCATAAAAATTTCATTTCCAGCTGAACCGGAAGTACTACGAAAAGTGATTTTCAGGCTCTAATTACTTCGATATTTTTATTGGAACACCCTGTATTGAACCTAAAATTTACATTCTACTAACCTTTCTGGATATTTTTTGTTTCCGGTTCCTCTGTCTAAACCTAATAGTTTATGAAATATCGGCGACTGAATGTTCACCTGCACTGTCACAAAGGCTACACAATAAAAAATGATGTTTAAACAGAACTTTGATTCAAGAGGGCTGTGTGAAACAAAGGACCTATTTACCGATTTTTATTTAGATTTTGACAGTACTGCTGTAGAGAGCGGCGACCCCTAGCCCACCTGGGCTAGGGGTCGCCGCTCTCGGTACTTGCTGTGATGCAAGTCGCTATCCGCCACAGAGACATCGAGGATGTCGGTCGGATAGTAGCATTCAGACCATATGAGAAGTTCATACCTCTCACCACTATTCACTTCACCTTAGTTAGTATATAACTAGCAAGTTGGCCACTATCATTTGTCTGTTCCATAACCTATGGCATACTGAAGAGAACAAATAAGTTCGAAATCGATCTATGTCTGGTTAGGAATTGACAAATGATATTGGTTATCGATCTATCATGATTTGAAGGTGTAATTCAATGCAGGTCGGGGTATTTGCCCGCTGAGTAGTTGTTTCCTTCAAATCATATTTAATAATATTAGTTTAGTCCACCTGGCCTAGGGGTCGCCGCTCTCGGTACTTGCTGTGATGCAAGTCGCTATCCGCCACAGAGACATCGAGGATGTCGGTCGGATAGTAGCATTCAGACCATATGAGGAGTTCATACCTCTCACCACTATACATATATATGTATATATATACATATATATATATATATATATATATATATATATATATATATATATATATATATATATATATATATATATATATATATATATATATATATATATATATATATATATATATATATATTTCGGAATCTATATTAAATTTCAGGTACTTTACGAGTAATACTCATGTGAAATATTCAATTTTCGATACGTTTAGCTTGAAATGTTTTTTTTTCAATTTTCGTCACTCATACACAACATCTGATGTTTCGAGGTTATGCCAATCATCAGTAAATATATTTTTTAGCTAAATATTGAGTAAGAATGGCGAAGTGCAAAAAAAATCTTGCCAAACATGATAAAAGAAAATTTTAAATATCTTCGTTAATTCACGTGGACCATATTATATTACTGAACTATAAGATGCACCCTTGAAGAGCGTTCAACAACTTTGCTACAGCTTTCCTTATACTTAAGTTGTACTTTTTGCAAAAAAACACACTTTCATGGAAAAATTTAAGTACAACCTCACCGTAAATTTACTCCATTTAACACATAAACATAAAACGCAAAATATAGTAAAATTGTGAAGGTAAATTTTTATTTATAATTCCATAACAACTTGATAATCAACATTATTATCACAGGTAAGTGGATAAAGGGTTTTAAACAAATAATCAGGACACGCAATCAAACATAAATTATCTGGGAAAGCCTATGGCGACTGTTTATAAGTAGTCTGTATAACAAGGAAGATCCATATTTAGAACGATTTCTTCGTACTGTTTTGAATACGATAAATAGAGATTTGAAATGACATATAATGATAAATTATGAGAAAACTACCATGATAGATTAAATTAGTAATGTAGACTGTAGAATATTGAATGTTGATAAATCCAGCCAAAACAGCCAAGGATCATCATTTGTTGGCGACTCTGTTTTAAAATTTGTATCCACAACAAAAGTTTTTAATGTGTCCAAAATTTTCAGTTTCTGATCGTCGATATTTGTTGGTGCTACTTCATATACTCTACTTCCGAAAGATTCCTCTCTAAATTTTATAGCATTTTTACTGTTTCTATTCATTTTAAATACGTTCCTGAATAATTCTATTTGCACTGAAAAATCCTGTGCAGTACTTGGACATTTTTATATTTATTGAGTTGCTAGAGCTGCTTTTCTGTTGACGAAACTTACTATGTAGTTACTTCTAATATACATAATCATATATCAATAGGTAGAAATAAATGGCTATATATTAATCATTTTCTACTATTTCCCCCAGATTATTTTATGAAAAGTTTTTAGTGAAATAGTTCAGAAATATAATAATACATACATTAATATTCCAATACTGGAAAGCTTGCCAAACTCAAGTGCAACGACCCTGTTTTAAAATGAGCCAATATTTCAACAAAGTAATACTATGTAGGTATTGCCAAATTGCTAACTGTAGATAAACATGTGCCTGTAAAATGTCAGTTGAATTAATCAAGCTCAAAAGTTGTAAATATAGCATATCCGTGAAAGAATACTACACCATTTATGAAAATAAACGATTAAGAACACTAATAATAACTAACTATTGGTAAATTCATATTGTGTGTTTTAATACCCAATAATTGTATATTAGAACAAACAATACGAATTTACAAATAGTTATTATTAGTAAAAATATTAAGTAATGCTTCTGTAAAGATTGGCTGCTCCATAATATGGACATGTTGAGAAATCTCCACATCTTATATTATTTAATTAACTTCACTAACTCACGAAAACTAAAAGTTTACACTATCATAATGGTTGGCAGGTCCGAGATTTGATTCAATATTTTTCATTCTAATCATCATCTTCATATTATATTCGACAACCTATTGACAAACAATGTTATAAATTATAACAAGATAGATTTATTGGGGTTCAAAATAAAACAAAGAAGGTTTAGTGCCATATTCCCCAAAAAAGAAACAATTATGCAGCTACGGACACGTGTTTCGGAGTTATTGCCCCTCATCAGCGTATCGTAGCTAAGGAATTGGATCTACGATGGGATAGATCAGGAACAAGAACTAAGATAAGGCTGGAAAGTACAGTACACAGTACTCAATTAGTGTCATTTGGGGCCTCGATGAGCACAGTCAACACACAGAGCTCTGAGCAGTACACATAGAGCTCTGTGTGTTGACTGTGCTCATCGAGGCACCAAATGTGGCACATGGGAACATGAAGACACTAATTGAGTACTATGTACTGTACTTTCCAGCCTTATTTTAGTTCTTGTTCCTGATCTATCCCATCGTAGATACAATTCCTTAGCTACGCTACGCTGATGAGGGGCAATAACTCCGAAACACGTAGCTGCATAACTGTTTGTTTTTGGGGAATATGGCACTAAACCTTCTTTGTTTTGTTATAAATTATACCTCTTCAATACCTTGACACTGTTATGCACGAAGAATGCTATATGGATAAAATCACAAAAGGATGAACACGGCAATTAGTGTGAGTAATTTAAGTTTGATCGTTGGCAGCGGAGGGGGATATTCACTGTCGCTAAGCTGTGTGCGCCGCTTAATTTTACAACAAATTATATATAAGCCACCTACTGGTCATAAGCGTAATTATATGATTTCATGCAAGGCTAATGTAGATATTTTCCCTTATACGTGGAAACCTGCATTAGCCATTCAAAACGAATTGTAACATTAAACCGCGCACATCACTTAATGACTGCGGATATCCTTGCCCGCTTTCAACGGCCAAACATAAATTGCGCATACCGTGTTCGCCTCTTCGTGGTTTTGTCTGTATATGAACTTATTTAAATGTCCGTAATATAACAAGATCACCACTATTTGAACAGAGTTATGCCAATAGGTTCATAGTTACTCCAGAATATCCACAAATAGATTTTTTTAAGTTAGCCCACTTCCAGATGGGGTTCAGTTATTCAAGAGCAGAGTACTTACTTTTTGTACATATTATTCTGTAGATCATAAATAAAACTTTTATTGCATACAAATTTTTTCTCAATTTAAAAATTTTAAGGCCACAGAAACAGAATCAAATTGTGTTCATCGAACATCATCTTCCTTCATTGATCTGTGTTCTAATGACTAAATATAGTTGCTCAGTTAGGTTTTGTTCAATGTAAATAGGCCCGATTATTTCATTCTCTAGAATAACAGTCCACACATTTATCTTCTCAGGAAACTATGAATGGTCCTCCTGAACCATGTGGATTTTCCTTGTCCCAGGACCTTCAATTATGTTTATTGACAAACCCATTCATCACTGAAACAAAAATTTTTTAACAAATTTTGAATCATCTCTGTTTTTTTACCCATTTCTTCACATTATTGAATCCTTCTCATAATCATCTTCATTCACCAATCTGTTGATGAATTTGCAGTTTGGAAGGGAAATAATTTATTTACCCTGAATACTTTGTGTACACAACCAACAGACATGTGGGCTAATTTAGGTACTTTCTGCATAAAGCTATTTGGATCCAGAGTGAAATAATTATCAAGAAATTCGACCCGTGCTGCTTTCTCCAGAATTCTTAGTTGATGATTTTTATTTATTACACACTGAACCACTTTCTTGAAATTTTCTGGTGGCCTACAATTTACAGGTGTGTTTTTTCTTAAATATTCGAGTCGTTCTATGAGCACAACTATTACCACTTCCGTAAATAAAGATAATTTCTGTTTTCCAAAGTTAATGCTTTGGAACTTACTTTTCTAATATGTAAGAATCCCTAAAGCAGCTTCTATTATGTCTCTCGAATTTCGTGCTGTTTTGAAGTGAAATTTATGATATTTATCGGATACTGTGATGGCCAATAAATCATAATGTTGTATTTCGCAGAATTCTAAAAGTTACTGCCACATCGATGTACATTTTGTTATTTTATTTTTTACAATATTTGACATGATGATCGACAAAAACCAAATACCTCATTAGTCCTGAAGAAGACAATGAATATTGTCGGCTTAATGAGAAATTGAGGTTTTCTTGCATTTTTATCTATTTCCGATAAAATATCAACATATTTAATGAAATAATTTTCTGCACACATAAAGAAGTGTACTATTACTTTACATCAAATGATACATTTTTGGATCTATTTCAGAAACAAATGAACCGATTTAATTTTTTTTTAGTGGAGGGATAGGATTTTGTATATGCTTAATGATGATGTATCAGAAGATAGAGGGTGCCATTCAAAATTTCGTTATTGTATTACATGGGGGTGCAGGGGTAGATTAATAGTGGTTTCGAAATTCCCCTCGAAAACTAAATCAAACTGTTTTTTTAATCATATTCTGGTTGTTCTAGGCGGCTAGTTTTAAGATAAAAGCACAACTTTATACAGGGTGCGTTCGACTTCGATATCTCAAGTTCTATGATAGCTAGAAACTTTATTTAGAAATATAAGTAAACTAGAGAAAAAAGTCTAAAACCGAAAATTGTTTTTGATATACAGGGTGAGAGCCAAGACGATACTACAGGGTCAAGTAACATTTTTTTTAAATGAAATGCAATGTATATTAGAACATTTTTTGAAACCTCTTTGTGGCCTACTCTCACTCCTGTATTTTTATTGACTTTTCCCCAACCACTTGGGTGTAATGATTTTTTTTTGTCGAAATTATACCATTTAAACGTGTATATTAAAAATATCACTACAATAACAACCATCGATTTTAAGAAAAAAATATGTTACTGCCATTTATAAGACATCTGTGTGACGACAGTCAGCAATTTTCACTTCCTAAAAGTATACAGAGTGGCCAAAAAGGATTTCTAAATTTACAACTTTTTAAACTGAATTTTCTCAATTTTTTCAAATAGAACATATTTTTGGACGATGTGATGTATGATTGAAAAACGAAAAATTTTTGTACGTACATTCCTATGGCTATTTGTGACCATTTTCAATTTGATGAACAATAACTGCAAAATTCAGCAATAAAAATTAAAAATGAGGTATTATAATAAGCATGTTAACCTTTTCAGGACGGCAACGGTTTTAGCACTCCACGCTGCACAGACGGCAGCGGACTTCGCTTGCGGATACGTACGGCTCTCGTCGTGAACCATAAGAATATCCTGCAGTTCTTAGTCTGTTAAAGGTTTCTGATATTTCCGTCGCTGCGATGTCATTGCGAATAAAAACACATCAAACACACACTTGCAAATATGTACTAAACGCGTAAAAGAAAGAGCCTGAACGACTTGGAATAAAATGTTATTTCAGAAAATGGGAGATGACAACCAATTAGAACAAACGGGGGAGGAGTAAGAAAAAGGTTGACCAATATTGTGTAATGGACGGATACGTATGTTTCGAGTAGTTAAGTGCACCACTTGTCGTGCGTAGATATCCGGTTCCCGGCTACACATCGCGAAAATTGTTTGCGGATTCGTCCGTTTCCCGGAGCGAAAGGGTTAATGTCCATAAAAACATCACACCAACAGCAATCCAAAATTTGAATGAAAGATAATAAATGCTTTTAGAAGTATCATTCCGACAATTTTATGAACAGTAGAAACCTCATTTCAAAGATGCATAAAATGTGTGGCAATCAAAATGGGCAACATGTGGAGCACTCTTTATAATATCTTTCTTGAATTACAAAAAAATATATTTATAATTTTTAATGCTGAATTATGCAGTTATTGTTCAATAAATCGAAAATGGTTACAAATAGCCGTAGGGATGTACGTACAAAAAAATGTTCGTTTTTCAATTTTACATTCCATCGTCCAAAAATATACAGGGTATTCCATTTGAAAAAAAATTGAGAAAATCCAGTTCAAATTGTAAATTTAAAAATTATTTTTGGCCACCCTGTATACTTGTAGGAAGTGAAAATGGCTGAGTGTCATCACACAGATGTCTTATAACTGGTATTAATATATTTTTTCTTAAAATCGATAATTTTTTTTATATACACGTGTAAATGGCATATTTTCAACAAAAAAATCATTACATCGAAGTGGTTGGGAGAGAGTCAATAATATTACAGGAGTGGAAGGCCACAAAGAGGTTTCAAAAAATGTTCTGATATACATGGCACTCTATTTAAAAAAAATGTTATTTGACCCTGTAGAATCGTCTTGGCTGACGCTGTATATTCGAAAATAATTTCCGGTTATAGACTTTTTTGTCCAGTTTATGTTTTCAAATCAACTTTCTAGCTATCATAGAACTCGACATATCGAAGTCGGACGCACTATTGCCCCACCCTGTATATTTATCGCACAGGCACAAATTACGACATTAATAAGATCCATGTAAAAAGATAACATTCTTCATGAATTTCTCATTCTGTTTAAGAATATTTCATGCAGCATGTGTGTTTAATAACCCATTTATGTGAATTGTCTACAGTGTCCTTAAATGTTCACATTCTGCAGTGTATTACAAGGATATAGTGCAAACATATTTTAGGACATACAACATATTATCAAACTGCACGTGCATATGGTGCACACTATAAGACCTGAAGTATGAACTAGCTTTCACGTGCTTTTGTTTATGCATTCGCTGCCCGCATTGTTTAATATAATAGTAAACAAAAACAAAAGCCTAACGTCATGTTGTCTTGGGAATAAAGGCTGCCACACTTAATTTCATGCTGAAGTATTAATAAATCTTTGTGGCCATAGCTTTGATGTGTCAGAGAATGTTTTTGGTTCGACGGTGGGTAACTTTAGTATACGGGTGTGATTTTATATGTATATTAATAATATGCAGTATGTTTTAAATATGTAGTAGGCATGGGCGCCGCCGAAACAAATTTCTAGGGAAATGAGGTATGTAACAAAAGTTTGGGCAAATTTTTAAACGTTAATAATAAAAGACGTCTTATATATCCTTAAAATTATATTATTTAAGGAAATTTCAATATACAATACATGTTTTTAAATTTCGAGTTTTCAGTTTACCATTTTTAATTATTACCAGTCACAAGTTTTAATATAATATTATTATCCACTAGTCTGACTAAGACTAAATTAACTGAATCTAAATCTTTGATATTGTGTAATAGCAATAACATAAACATTTAAACCACAGATAACGGCCCGTGTGTTTCGATGGCGAACATATAAAATAATTTTAAATGCATGGAATAAAGGGGATAATTTTAGCCAAAACATTTGTTACATACGTTAGAACGTAATTTATTTATTAGTAGAAAGTCGGAGGTCCAAAATAGTCGGATAATCGAGTGACTTTAGTATCCGTTAAAGAAAAAAGTCCCTAAATGTTTTTACACTTTAATCTAAACAATGTCTCAAAAGTCCCCGGTGATCCGAAGTGCGTACAAGTTTTTACCGTGTGTAAAAGGGTTAAAATAGTGTTTTTTTTTGCGAATATCTCCATTCCTTTTAATTTGACGGTCATTAACGTTATTATAAAAAAGTTGATTGAAGATGAAGTTACTTTGTGAAAATCCATTTTGATTTAAAAATTATAAACACTTTTTTACTTGTCTAATTTTCACTTTATTTGTTATTTTACAACTAGTTTCATCCTATTCGGACATTTTCAAATAAACTAGTTTACTTGAAAATGTCCGAATAGGATGAAACTAGTTGTAAAATAACAAATAAAGTGAAAATTAAACAAGTAAAAAAGTGTTTATAATTTTTAAATTTAAAACGTTATTATAATATCGAAAGATTGGAAAATTGTCTACAAAATGGGCTCTTAGTCGTTTTGTCATACGTGTTATATTTTTCGAGTAAACTTGATGTAAAAAATATTACTCAAGCAAATATTTCGATATTATTATCCACTGATATTGTAAAATTTAAGTTTGAAATTAAATGTTGGTGAGCACGTTTTAAAATTTAGGGACGATAGAAGTATAGAATAGAAACTATTCTTCGTATATAATTAATAAGTGACCCCGAACAAGAAGTTTCCTATCCCCTCTTTTATTTCATGTTTTTCAAAAATCAAGTAAAGGAACAATGGAACAACAAATTTTCTCTTTCAAGTTTTAACAAACATACACGCAGCAAGGATCATATCTTATTTGTATGAATGTATGAATTCTCTCGTTTTCAGAGGTAAAACAGCAGATCTGAAATTATTAGACAAACGACCGAATTTGAGACATGCAGTTCAAGTTTTCAGTCACTTCGACTGAGAACTTGAACTGCTTCTCGTTAATTAATTTCTTTCAATGGAATGCGATATTTCTTGGCACTGTATGGTGCTCCAAAATATTCCTTGAATAACTATCGTTACTTGTACTTCTGTAAATTAATGAGTAAAAATAAATCTGTCAAGTTACATTCATTACCACATACAGCGATAGCAGTTGATGAGCACTGTTTTCGAGTATGTTATCAGGTGCAGAAGTGGTTGGGCAATGAGCTGAATCCAGAAGATTGGGGATGGTTATTAAAAAACAATTTTCTGGAGCCAAAAAAAAAACATCAGCATCTTCTTGCTTCGGATTGTCTTTTAAATATGATTTTTGTAAGTGCGCAAAAGGTTAGACACTGGCCGAAAGTTGGGACTCTATTGCTCTTCGTTTGCGGCATTTGTCATGAGCAATCTTGTTTAAGTGATGAAATCGAGGAAATATAGGAGAAGAAGAAAATGTAGAGGAAAGATATGAAAGAGAAGAAAAAGTAGAAGTGGAAGAAAGATAAATATCAGTTCTGGATAACGTAATTATGCTTCAAATATTAATAATTCTAACATATTGCCACCACTACATAAAGCAATCATGATATATTTCATTAATAAATCACATAAAACTTTTTTCAAAAATTCGTTGTTTTATTTTTAATATAAGACCTAATTTATAAGCATAGAATACATTAAAATCGAGGTATTTGCTGGAGTCAAAACTTTTACATCAAGTTTTCTCGAAAATTATAACTTAACATAAACACCACAGAAATAATTTATTATCATTTAAAAATTTTCAATGCGTTTCATTTATCAACACTCAACCCTAGGTATAGGTATAACCTTTATTAAAATAAGGTAACTGATCCCTAAAATTTTATATTTTTAAGGATTTCATTTATTTTTCCACTTATTTATGAAATGTTTTCGTTTCAGGAAATAATTTCACGTATTATTTTTCATAGCTCTTGTTTTTTATCTTCTTTGTATTTCTTTAGGGATAATGGATAATCTCTGTTATCTGTTTAGTAAATAAATAGCATGGATTTATTTTGTCAAAAAATTGCATTGGTATTCGTGGAACAACAGAACTAAATTCTTATCATTCAGATCAAAAATTAGCGACGTCTTACCTGTTTTCAGTGTATCTTATTTCAGTTATTTACTAGTTTTTAACTGGTCATAGCGCTTTTAATAAAAGAAAGATTCTCGGAAAAATATGATAAAGTCAACTAACTCCTTAAGTCATTATTGTATTGTACAACTGGTTATAAATGGATCCTGTATCAGTTGTTATTTAATATCAAAAGGCCCCAGAAAGCTTTTCCCTATGAAAATCTCGATTTTTTTAAAATATGATATTTAAATCATCAGTTATATCATATTAAATAAACATAAATAGTAACAACTGATAATTCTATTGTTTTTTTTTTTTCAGATGAGGAGTGCTACAAGTATACAATTTCAAGTTTAAAATAGTGTCAAACATCTCCAGGTTATGCCAACTTGGTTCTCGACACGCCTGTTTTGATTTTTGTGGAAACAACTACAGTGTAACTAAAATGGTCAGATGTAGTGTGCATCTCATTTCTTTTCAATATAACAACTATAAGTACATAATAATAACAATAGTAAATATCTGAATCTAACTGGTGCAAAATTGTTATTATCAGCAACAAAATATATACATTTTTATTGTTTATTTCAAACGATTCCAATCATATGTGAAAATTACGCACTCACAGCTTTATTTAAGGATATCTTCTAGCTATATGGACCAATTGAAATTTAGTCTTATTTTTGCTAGGTATTAAATAATATGATATGTCTGTCACAAAACAAAACATACCTACTAATATATTTTTAAATTATAGCATGTATCAATTACATAATATTTCCTTCAAAAGGCCTTATCTTGTTTTTATTTATATTCAATATTATAAGTGAAAATCCGATGATACACTAACTCGCTTAATAGCGAATAGCAATACCTGAGGTGGGTAGGTTTTAGATTGAATACCTATATTGTATTTGCCGTGACAATATGTTTCTGGCCTGCAGTTATTTTATGCTTAATTATACCTGCTTTTTACTGATAAATTTTTACTTGTAGAGAGCTTGTATTCCAAAAATTTCAAATAAAACTTGTGTCAGTATTATTTTGTTGTTAAAGCCAATGTCGTAAACTACAACTAAAGAACGCGATTACAAATGTAAATATCAAGTAGCCTCACGTGCATCTCGTTAGAAAGTGAGCCGTTTGTGTAGGTGGACATACTAAATAAAGGCCTGTTAACCTCTATTAACATTCAATTGATGGTAAACAAACAAAATAATATTCATTTTTAAACGATGTGTATAATATTCAACATGGTAACTAGTACAACACACAGATATTTACCCACAACTTAGACTGTTTAAACCCTGAGATTTGCCGACAAAGTATGATACCACTTATTTAATACACAATTAAATTATATTATTCAAATCACATGTGCGTAAAGGAAACATCCCATTAACATCTACAAAACATTTAAATAAAACATCACACTCGCTCGAACATTTTCAAACAGTGACCGACAAACGTCGTCGTCTCCTCGACTATCTCCCTACCGAATACAAAATAGGACTGAGTGCTGGCTCTGCTCTGAAAGCAAAAGGCACTTTGTGAATTCGACCCTCTTCTATGGAAAGATCTATAGATGGAAGAGGGTGGGGTGGCGTAAAATGTTAGTTATATAACTGCTACCCCAACATTCAAATTACCCTTGCATTTGAGCTAATAGAATACATTCGTATGGGTACGTTGTTGACTACAATAATTGGAAGTCCTGATATCTTATTTTCTTCATTATTATTAGGGATTAATATAACTCTAAGGATTATAATGTGCCTAATTGGAGGAAAAATCAGAAAACGCTTTTATCTGTATATATCCAGAGTTGCAATGGTATGCTTGAATACAGTTTACTAAATGTTGAAATGTTAAAACTTCTCCAATTGTTTCAGAGTAAAAATATCAACGTATGAATATATTTATTCGATCTGAGTGCATCTGAAGGCAATTCGCTAGCATTATAAATCAATATATCTGCAGGAAGTTTAGTTTTATTTGAATAATTTTATTTGAGATAGTTACAATTATATGATCAATGTTCTCGTCGCAAATTCGTGTACTTCTATAGATTAGTATGATTATTACTTAATCCATCTACTTTCAGAAATACTTCTGTGAGGTCCTCCCTCAATCAGGTTTCATCATTAAAATCAATAATCCCCTATTCCAAACAATTTATCCCAACTACTTGTTTAGTAGTACATTTATCAGAAACTGCAAAGAAACTTGCATATAACACATGAAATTAAAGAAAATGTTGATAATTAAATAATAACAACAATAGTAACTAAACATAATTGGATAAATATGGCTAAAACACAACTGACTTTGATTCAAACCACTTGCTACATAACAACTTATACATTATAGATAACATGCTATAAATATCAAGGAAAGTATTTAGTGAGTGAATTTTGCCACCAGTTCTTGTGGCTGTTTGATCAGGTAGTCGCAAACTGTGAAAATTATGATTAGAATGTTTTTCTCCATTTCAGGGACAACTACTGCAGAATGTCAACCTGACAAATTTCAGGCAAAAGTTTAAGGTGCTGAAGTATTGGGTCACTTTTAGCTTTTTTCTTAAACTGTTACCGCTTAAACAAAATAATTGAGTACGGCGGTAAATTGTGTGATAATTGGTATAACGTAGAAAATCCCGTCAAGATTAATTATTATTTATTGATACACAATCATGGATATTTTGTAAAACACCATCATGATAGTTTACATTTTAAATTATAATAATTTGAAAAATAGGTAGGTTAATCCCATATGAGTAATTATTCATGGTAAGGCAAACAGAAAAATTCTCAAATTAGGGAAGTGGTACCCGTGTGAGTCCATAATACTACGATTACTGGTTTAAATAACAGGTCCTTTATCTCACAAACTCTTTATTAATGCTACCGGTTTCGTGATATTTATACTAAAGTATTACCACATCTTCAGGCAACAAGAGTTAAAATACAAATATACAAAGATTTGTCCACATTTAAAAGCAATATACAGCCAAACAACAAAATACATCACTTTGAAAAAATTAATTTTAGACTGTAAAGTTAAAAAAGTTAAAACAAATTAAACTGTCTATAATATATTATCATCTGTTCATATCACCTGTCACTAGTCTATGAACAGATGATAATATATTATAGAGAGTTTAATTTGTTTTAACTTTTTAACTTTACAGTCTAAAATTAATTTTTTCAAAGTGATGTATTTTGTTGTTTGGCTGTATATTGCTTTTAAATGTGGACAAATCTTTGTATATTTGTATTTTAACTCTTGTTGCCTGAAGATGTGGTAATACTTTAGTATAAATATCACGAAACCGGTAGCATTAATAAAGAGTTTGTGAGATAAAGGACCTGTTATTTAAACCAGTAATCGTAGAAAAATTCTCATAAAATTCCTTTATTAGTGTGACCGGTTTCGTGAACAAGTAAATTACTTCACATCTTAGTAGTCCTGTGTCAGAAGATGTGAAGATGTGAAGTAGTTTACTTGTTCACGAAACCGGTCACACTAATAAAGGAATTTTATGAGAATTTTTCTGTTTGCCTTACCATGAATTTGAAAAATGTTTAAAGTGCACAAATTGTTAAAAAAGAAACGTCAAGTTGACCATGCAAATTAAAACGTAGGACCTAGATTGGTTTCTATTAAGCCGCCATACGATCTATCATCCTAGCCCAACTAGCAAAGTACTCTTATAATAAATTGGTCAAGAGGGATTTATGGTATATAAAAATTGTACAGAAGCTGTGGATTAGAAAATTACTTGTATAAAGGTCTCCCATATCTCAATTTTGTTTTGGGGAGCAAAATAGCTACAATTTTATATTGTAACGATATTGTAAAACTATTTTGTAAAAGCTTTTTCAATTACTGTAAGAACATTTATACAACTTCCGCTATAAATCAAAATTGCTCTATAAGCATTTTTGCTCTATAGTTTACTTGATATAGTTCTTAGATGCAGGTATAGAACATTATAAGCAAATATGTGGCGTTATATAAGACTAATCTTTATCTAACTTAATACAGTAAAAATGCCGTCAAAACAATAAAAATAAGGTCATTTCCCACCAAGGCACTTCGAATAGTCAGACAGTGTTCTGTAGAGCATTTTTTAGAGAAATAAATACTTCCCTTTTGTTACAAAACAGTGTCACAATTGCTGCTGGAGAGCTTTAATAAAACAGTTTTATTAACATTCCGCTGAAATAAGGTTTTCACCCACTTTTGTACCAATCGCCATTTTATTCTGACAATTTAGTGGGATAATGCAGTGTAAAGATATCAAAACGATATTTATGATCATTGAAAATACTCAAATTCTGTTAAGTAAAAACGGCGCCGATTTGCAGTCGTGGCTGACCGATATAAAGATGTATATATGTACCTGCCTCTGACTGGATTGGTAAATGAATAAAATAACCGCGTCTGTTTATTAAAGAGTGCGTTTTTAATATGTGTTAAAATAAAGAAATCCCCATTTAGAAATTCCAGGAACTTAAAATTTTCCTTTATTCGGTCGTAACCGGCTGTCTGTAAACAGAGTTGTTTGGCCACAATAAACTTATACAGGAAAAATTAGTCAACTTGCTCCCTTATAATTTGTTTGCTTAGTGTTCCATGGAGAATTAAAACGCTCCTATATGCAGCAAATTAGGGATATTAATGTTTATTAAAGGACAAATTGGAATTATGTACGTACGGCCACTTTAAAGTGCAATAATTTAGACGCCATATTAGAGACAAAATTAATAGAAAGTACAGTTACAATACTTAAACCGTATAATATTACCGATGCTCTTCATCGAAATTCCATTTTTCAAATTCGAACGCTAATATGGACGGACTTAGACCACACAACATGAAGCTGAAAACAATATAGATTTGTTCTATAAATGGAGATATTCACAACTTTTAAAAGTGGTGCTCATGGTTACTTAAGGTGCTATAAATTGCTCTACGTACAACCTTTTTCGGAATGATTTATAATAGCTCTATTATATTATCTGTACAAAGGTGTTATATATGCTTATAAAACTGTTTTATTATTGTTAAACCACACCAATACAACATTAAAGAATTTATAGATTAATTCTGCTCTGTAAGGCTTTTCCACTTATAAAACTGTTATAATGGTTTTAAGAATGTTCTGGAGAGCAATTTATAAAGCTTTAATACTAATAATATTTGCTGTAGGAATAATTTTACAGCTTTTATAAAGATGTAAATTATCTAACAGTAAATTGTATAAGATTTTGATATTCTTTTCTACCAGGGAGGGGGTGTGAAATTTTTTTTAATTCTATTTTTTAACGCCAGCACTAGGTTTATTTTCATTTTCTCATTGTGGTGAGATATGTAATTCATATATCTCCCAGAACTGGATGGTTTTCTATACCAGTCGAGGATGACAGTATTATCCTGTCTCCTTATAACATGTGTGTCCAGAAACGGAACTTTATTGTCTGTTTCTTTTTCAACAGTAAATTGAATGTGTGAGTTATAATTGTTAAAAATTTCAAGCACCCTGTCAATACTATCCTCTGGTAAAGCACAAATTATGTCATCCACGTATTTTTTTAAAAACTCAAACCGAAACGGTAGATCTCTTAGACATTCGTCTAACAGGTCGTCCATAACATATTGAGCTATTATGGGCGAAACTGTTGCACCCATTGGTGTACCTAAAACTTTGTCTCTTGTTAGGTTTGTTGTCAAGGATGAACTCAGTGACAAAAAAAATAGGGTGGTCATCCTTGATTGTACTCCTGTCTGGAGATTTGGGTTCCACAATGATGAAACTAATAGGGGATGGGGAACATAATGGTTATCATTTAATTTTGACAATTTACTAATAATTTTTAAAAAACATTTTGTAACTTTTGTTTTACTTTAGGGGGCAGTAGAGTGGCACATTGAATAGGGGATAAGTGACAATTCACTACTCAGGGTGGAATCTCTACTGCAATCCAACCATACCTCTTATAGGCAATGGTGATATTTTCTCGAAACTTGGTCCACGGAAGGAAGTATAGTATATTTTTCTTCTTGGTCTTAACTTAATTTATCAATTAACAATTAAAGTAAAATAATATGGATAGGTGTCGCTGAATTCGGTGTTGCTGTCCTTACCATATGACGTGATGTTGGGAATCAACCCTGTGACAATCATTGGGGGGTTGGATTCCAACAGGACGTCTGGTCAGGAGCCGCAATACCGGGTTCAGGGAAAACTAACCTAATAAACAACTGAAAAGAGGAAGAAAATTCTATTTTACATTCTTTTAACTAGTTACATAAGGAAGAGGAAGTGTAATATATTTTACTTCGGTGTTTGAAAGAAAATAAATAGTGAAAGACACGTTGATAGGAGTATACAAAGGGCAAAAAAGACCCAGTGACAACTATAGGGGGTTGAATACACCTTTTGACATTTCTGACAACGAAGACTTCACCTTTTAGTTGAATAAATTGAGTTACGGACAGTTTTTTCCGTTTTGGTTCGTTGCTTCAGTCTTGGTTTCAACGTGTTGCTGGGAATTAACCCTGTGACAATAAATGGGGGGTGGTCCTGTACAATACGTTCGAATCGGAGACCGTGGCACCAATCCAAAAGGGAAAAAAACTGACCAAGTTTACATTACAAATTCACAAATTAAATCAGATCGAGGGTTGATTCTATTCGGGGGAGTGTACTCAGGAACTAGAAAACTTAGTGACAATATAGGAGGCTCTCTAGCCCCGTGAGTGGACTCCACCGAGTACAAGCACTCCTGTCTGAAGAAAAATTTGAATAAATTCAAACTTTTCATAAAATGTAGAATTTTGAAAATGGCCGCGGTTTTTAGTTACATTTTGGTTGAATTGTTGGTGAGTTGGCATGAAATATTTCTGGTGTAGAGCAATTTGCATTTGAACCAATTACCAGTTGACATGTACTAGAGTAGTGGAGTACATCCACTATGGGGTTGAATCCCCCTATTCATTATTCGATTAATTTGGTCATTATGCAGCAATTAAAATGTATTAAACATAAAGTAGATGTCAACATTGCATAGTGAAAAGTTTTTAATGTGTAACGTGATGTTAGTTTTAACTTATAACCTCAACTTACTGGCATAAGGTAAAAAAAATGCTTTTTTTATAATTTTTTTACATGTAATTATGAACCCTTTTTATCTTCTTTTGTAGTCTTGAGAAAGAAAATAAAATATTTTCGAAAGCTTGGCATAGTAGAAAAGAGTATTCTTTATTAACCCAACAAAATTTGGACTGCATCCTCATTAATAGAAAAAGCTGTTTATATATATTATATATATATATATATATATATATATATATATATATATATATATATATATATATATATATATATTTTGGTTCGTTGCTTCAGTCTTGGTTTCAACGTGTTGCTGGGAATTAACCCTGTGACAATAAATGGGGGTGGTCCTGTACAATACGTTCGAATCGGAGACCGTGGCACCAATCCAAAAGGGAAAAAAACTGACCAAGTTTACATTACAAATTCACAAATTAAATCAGATCGAGGGTTGATTCTATTCGGGGGAGTGTACTCAGGAACTAGATAACTTAGTGACAATATAGGAGGCTCTCTAGCCCCGTGAGTGGACTCCACCGAGTACAAGCACTCCTGTCTGAAGAAAAATTTGAATAAATTCAAACTTTTCATAAAATGTAGAATTTTGAAAATGGCCGCGGTTTTTAGTTACATTTTGGTTGAATTGTTGGTGAGTTGGCATGAAATATTTCTGGTGTAGAGCAATTTGCATTTGAACCAATTACCAGTTGACATGTACTAGAGTAGTGGAGTACATCCACTATGGGGTTGAATCCCCCTATTCATTATTCGATTAATTTGGTCATTATGCAGCAATTAAAATGTATTAAACATAAAGTAGATGTCAACATTGCATAGTGAAAAGTTTTTAATGTGTAACGTGATGTTAGTTTTAACTTATAACCTCAACTTACTGGCATAAGGTAAAAAAATGCTTTTTTATAATTTTTTTACATGTAATTATGAACCCTTTTTATCTTCTTTTGTAGTCTTGAGAAAGAAAATAAAATATTTTCGAAAGCTTGGCATAGTAGAAAAGAGTATTCTTTATTAACCCAACAAAATTTGGACTGCATCCTCATTAATAAAAAAAGCTGTTTTATTATATATATATATATATATATATATATATATATATATATATATATATATATATATATATATATATATATATATATATATATATATATATATATATATATATATATATATATATATATATATATATATATATATCCTGATTTCGAGCGCGGCTTCGTGTAATCGGTCCTGTTCGGGCGCGCATGCGTGTGTCTGTGCTTATGTCACGGTATGTTGCACCCATCTCCTGATTTCGAGGGCGACTCCGTGTACTTGGTCCTATTAGATTAGCTCTGGTTGGTTCCTCTTCGTGTGTTCGTTGCGTTATGTTTCTTGCTTCCTCATGGATAGTAGCATGTAATATTAGAGCAGGTTTCCATGTGGTAGGTAGTCTTTGGGTGTCATCTCGTGTATTTAGAACCTGGAACCTGCTCTAATGGATTGCAATATGTTGACTCTTGCAGTTTCTATACACGCTCGGACTCCATCTTGTTGGAAATTACCAAACGCCATTTCATTGCCATCAAGATGATTAGTGAAGGGAATTGGAATCTCTTCACGATATCTCTGTTCAGTTCCATGGAAAAAAATTGGACCAATAATTATTTGCTTATAATGGAACACCAAACACCAACCTTCTGAGGATGACGAGGTGCTTGGATATAGAAATTTTCTGGATTTTCAACACTCCAAATTCTCATATTCTGAGTATTGCATGGTGGAAAACAAAGTGGAAGCATACAATGGATAAATCAATAATAACAAAATAACCCATGGTGTGTCTCAAGAAATCGTGGGTCCTACTTTGTGTGTGATCATATTATACTGAAAACGCAATATTATGTATTTGTAGAAAACAGTTGGCATTTGAAACTACGAGAGGAGGTGTTTATGTTTGAATGAAAATTATCTTGTTTTAAATACTGAAAAATCGAATAAAACCAACAGTTTACAAACATATTAAGATTAACGATGAACATAAGACAATATATCCAACCAGAATTTGCAACTTGCAATTGTAGATTAATAGTAGCAAAACGCTTAGTAATACCCGCATTGTAACGATCCATTTTTTGAATTACTAATTTGTACCACATTCGTTATTGATTAACTGAAATTGTTTGAATTATACATTAACCTCCAGACTCGCCTAAAATAATTTTATTATACTGTATTCACCTATGTAGTGACGCTACTGTGCGAATCGCACGGGACTAGAACAATTTAAACTAGCGCGCAGGTCGGATGTTTTTTCGCGAAGTGCGGAGGGAGCATGGCTTTTTGGTGCGCGTCGAACAGATCCTGCTGGGCAATGGTGAAGTGTGGACCTGGGGCGGTCTATCATATGTTTATGTGATTTAGTTACCTTGCGTTATTTGTACGTTGCCGTGCCTTTTGCCTTTGAGAAAAGAGCATGCAGAGCCACGTGTGCGATAAATAATATGGAGAAATGTTTGCTGCGGCGGTGTGACCGAGCTCGAGCCCGCTGTATATGGTACGTTGTTGCTGTGCCTTGGCTGATCTACGTTACCTTACCTTGTTTCTTGGTTAGAGTTGATTGTGTAATTGGAGTTTGGGTAATTCAGTGATGAGGAAATTAAATTTGGTCGATAACCGAAACCCCTGGTAAGGCCTTCTGATTTTACTTAAATCTAGGTACCTAGTACAACAAAGGGTAAAGCCTGTGTCAGCTTGGCGATGCCGCAAAATGGCAACTAAAACTTGTAATTAAAGATTTGCAAATCTATTAACGTTTTTGGGCCCGTGTCATTAAAGTATTTGACTTTCCGATGGTTGATGGACGTAGTTATATGATTTTTCCTTTTTTTAATTGTAACTAGTGTTTTGATTAATTGGAACTTAAAAAAAACATTTAAAAAAAGGTGGCGCCTAACAACACTTGTTCAGTAAGTAAAACATTTCTAATTTTTGAATATAAATTGCTGATTAATCTTTTCTTGTTTAATATTACGTATTTTTAAAAAGTTTTCTAGTGATCACGAGCCCTGTGACTAGAGTCTCATTTTATTTATTGTTTCTATCAATAAATGTAAGTTTAAGCTAAACTTTGTTTCGTTAATATTCTGATTAAGTTCTCTAAAACAAAATAGCGAGAAAAAACCTCATTATAGCACATTGTTAATCAGATAGACAAGTTGGGAATTCTTAGAAATAAAACCAAAATTTGAAAAAAATACATTTTAAACAGAGGATTAGAATATTCCCCTAAATTAAAAATTCTAGGCAAGTACATTGACTTTTCTTCCACAGGATCTAGATAATATTTTTTATATATTATAATACGTGATATAATACAAATTTTATTAAAAGATCAATAATCTACTAACGATTTCATTGCATATAAGTATTTCACAGGAATAACAAATTAATATTTAGTTCCAGTGAACCCGAAGTAGTGTTGTAACTTTAATATTAAACAGGATTTTCAAACGGCCTTTCTAAGAAAATAGGAGTCCTTAATGAGGCCTGTTCTTTTTTCTTAAATTACTTAGTTTTAGAATCTACACACGTTTTTATTTCCGCAAATTGTTGTAACCGCTTGAACAAACTGTTTTCTCGTTAACGCCGACTGAATCCAGAGTTTGTTACTCATAAAATTGAATTATAAAACTTACATAAAGTGTAGAGTTTCAGATGTCTCTGACATGGTTTTGAAACTTTCCGGCATTTTTTTGCAAACTCAAGGAGACATTAATTAAAACATTTCTTCGTACACAAATTTATAAGCTAGATTGAAAAGATTCATTTTAATTTCTGAGTTTGTATCAAAGAAAGTGGAATTACAAAAAGTGACAAGACTTAAAAGACATCATTAGAAACGTTTACTTAAATAAAATTCATTTAACATTCTATAGACTTATTTATTATAATAATCTAATTTGATTTGACTGTGTTGTTATTAAAATTTGATATAAGTAGTTAGTTACTGCAAAAGTTAAAATGTAAAAGTAGGTTTTAAATACTTGCTAGAGATTTATAGAGCAAATATTTATATACAGGGTGTTCCTAAATATCATGTACATACGCAAGGGGATAATTCTTTGGCTTATTTCATGACTGAAGGTCCGCAAACGCGTCTTTACTGATCTATTATAAGGTGTTGAAATTTGATTTTTTTCTTTATAGCTCCTGCAGTTTTTGAAATATTTAGCTCAAATTTGGAATATAGGTTACGCTGTAGGGATTACATCATTAGCCATGCCAAATGGTTGTGAGAATCTACAAGGAGATTTTTTTTTCAGGGGTCATGCCCTTTTTTCTCCCCCTGAACTTTTTCCGATGCGCCGCTGGTAGATTCTAAGTACAATATAAATTTTCTGTTTTATTTAGAAACTTTTTGGTCTCTTGTAGTTTTTCCGTATATGCGACCGTTACCGAGAAAAAAAATAAAAACTATTTTCTGTAATTTGCTACTTGAATGAAATTAAAATTTTTAGTAGTTTTTGTAGCAATGATTTATTACAATAAAAAAACCTAAATAATAACCATAACAAGGAAACTACATTACAACAATTGCTGGAAGTGACTTCCTCCAACCCTTATACATGCGTCCGCTCTTCTTCTCATTGATGCACGTACTTTTTCGAACACCCCCGGAGTATTTCTTACGGTTTCAAATGCATCTAATATTCGATTTCGTAAGTCATCAATGGTATTCCCTGGTGTTGTGTGCACTAGAGATTTGAGATGCCCCCATAGGAAGAAATCTAGGCTATTTAAGTCAGGGGACCTAGCAGGCCAGGACTGAGGACCACCAAGTCCTATCCACTTCTTCTCATATACTTCATATAAATAATTCCGAGCCAAAATAGAAAAATGTGCTGGGGCGCCATCGTGCATATACCACATCTGGTTTCTCGGCAGACAAGGTAAGCCATCGAGTAATAAAGGCAATTCGTGTTGCAAAAAATGCCTGTATGATTGACCAGTAAGTCGATCAGGCAAAAAGAAAGGACCAATCAAATGATCCCCAATTATACCACCCCATACATTTAATGAGAACTGCTCTTGAAAATGCGTTTGTACAATTCCATGTGGATTTTCTTCAGCCATATGTGGTTGTTGTGAAAATTTACAATTGAATTCCTTGAAAAATTGGCTTCGTCGGTAAAAAGGAATTTACAATCAAAATTGGGGTTTACTTCTAGCCTATTAAGGTACCACTGACAAAAATTAATCCTTGAAGGGAAATCTCGAGGAAGGAGCGCCTGCACCCTTTGAATGTGGTAAGGGTATAGCAGATAATCACGCAGGATACGCCAAACAACTTGATGACTAATATTTAAATGTTCACTGATTTTTCTGGTACTAGTGTCTGAATTTACTAGCACTAGCTTCTTCGATCTGTGGTGTTCTAACAGTACGTGGTCTACCTGCTACAATGGTGTTCTTCTTAAAAGTTTCAGTTTTTGAAAGACGCCTATGAATATTCGAGAATATTCGATGATCAGGTATCATTCTATTGGGATAGCGATCTATCTGCAGACGACTGGCTTCTCTTGCATTTCCGTTCGCAAAACCATAGATAAAATGTATCTCAGCCATTTCAGAATTCGTAAAATTTGGCATTTTTACGAGATTATAACGAGTATTTAAAACACATAAGCAGACACAAGTTACGATTTCAAATGCGACCTGTCAAAATTAATAACAACAACAGATTATTGAAATCAAACTGGAGCCTACTAGACCATTTTAAAAATTTTCAATTTTATCTAGCGAATTACAGAAAATAGCTTTTTATTTTCTTTTTCTCGGTAACGGTCACATATACGGAAACACTACAAGAGACCAAAAAGTTTCTAAATAAAACAGAAAATTCACATTGTATTTTAGAATCTACCAGTGGCGCATCGAAAAAAAGTTCACGCGGACAAAAAGGGGCATGACCCCTGAAAAAAATCTCCCTGTAGATTCTCACAACCATTTGGTATGCCCAATGATGTAAGCCCTACAACGTAACCTATATTCCAAATCTGAAATAAATATCTCAAAAACTGCAGGAGCTACTAAGAGAAAAAAAATTTTCAAATCTGTAGATCAGTAAAGAAACGTTTGCGGACCTATATTTACATAAACTTTCAGTCACGAAATAAGCCAAAGAATTACCCCCTTGCGTATGTACATGATATTTAGGAACACCCTGTATTTTTTTAATACAGACACTGTGACACAATGGGTTCATTTAGTATTTTTTTTCTATTTCCATTTAAAAAGTACACCTCATAGTTATTCGATTTTCAAAAAACCTGAATTTTTTATCAACAACTTCCCATTTAAAATGATTGTTGGAAACCGAGCATACGAAAACTTTAATAGAGTTGCCTATAGTTTCGCCTAGATCACGGGTACTTATACGATAAAATGAGGGCTAAAAATGGGTCCAAATAAATATTGCACAGTTCTAAACTGTAAAAGCACTTCAACCTCAATTAATAAAATATTTAATTAGCTGCGAGTTGGCGGAAATACTAGAAATTGGTGGCAGCGAGCTTATTATAGGACTAAATTTGCTTCCAATACATTGCTGTACGGACTATTTCAACGCAACAATTTACTGTGATTAGCAAACAAAATAAAAATACTTTTCTTTTAGCTCAAGGAAGTTGCGAAAAATTATGATGAACAACAGAAAAATAAAACTAAAATCTGGAGTAATTACGCACATATTTGATTGCAAACAAAACAGCATAAATATGTCATAGGTTTAAATCGCGATCACTGGGGCAACAAAAACCTACTATTGAAGAATCACTTTGTGTAGATGAGAAATATGCAAATCTTTTAGTATAGTACAAGTTTGGTAAGGTAAGCTCTAGGATTTTCCAAATCATAGCAAATAAGGTTACTGATATTAGCGAAGCGGGTTGGAACCTTTAATGTGAAGATAACACGACGTAGTTTTCCACAAAACACCAAAATACCATATACAGTACTCGACGCGTGTTCCGCCAACCAAGTTGGCATCATCTGGAGATAATTAAACTAACCTTATGCTAACAATGTCTGCTATCTGTTCTACCATATTTGATATGGGCCATATGCTGATTGAATCTAGTTTAAATTGATCGTCTAGACTGTCCGACATATTTTTGATTACAGTCCTTGCAGCTAATTTCCTAAATCACCGACTTTTCGTTTGTTTCAATTTTGTCTTTTGGATTGACTAAAAGTTGTTGTAGTTTGTTTCCCGGTGAATGAACCACTATCATGCTTACATCTTTAAAATTCTTATCAATATCAAGGGTGAATCAAGGATCGAATGGAATCGATACAAATTTCGGATTTTCTTTCATTTTGAAAGTCGAGGAATTTCGAAGCGACTCTTTAAATGTTCGTTTCCTAATTATTTTATCAATTAAACTTGCAGAACATCCATTACTCGCAGCTATATCCTTAATCAATGCCTTTTCTTTTTTCAAACCTCTCTTTATTGAGAGGGAAGCTTAATAGACGATGGACTAGAAAATCAAAACTCGTCATTTTGTGTTTCTATCCTTAGGGATATATCTTAGAGTACTGTTATCTTTTCTGTACATGTGAAATTCTAACACATTTTCACTATTGCTAATTATCAATACAACAATTTGATCATCATTTCAAAATTCTTTGGATCAATCAAGATTTGCTCATTATAAATAAACAGTTTGGTATATTATTCACAGATTCTATTGAAAATTTCCAAAGTAGTTTATCCTTATCTCAATCTTTGAAAAAAGTGAACAAAGTTAACTTGGCATTACAGACGTTAACAGATGATACTGGTTTTCGTGTTGCCAAGAAATTTCAACACGTGTTAAGTAAAAATCTGGATATTAAAAAACTTAAACCTTAAGGAGTGTTTAAGTGACGGAAGTGCTACTAACTCTTAACAATACTTTGCATAAGTAAATATTACATCTCATTTTCAAAATACACGTTGTTGTTTGTAGCAAAGCGTAAAAATTTATAACAGGACATACTATAGAAGGTTTATTAATGATGCAGCTGTATGCTGAGCAAACAAATAGCCGTCCATGGACAAAAAATAAGAGGTAATTCCTTGTAATTAGTTATTGTACTTAACAATAAATGTCCATGGTAACTCGGCGCACCTCTGGAATGGCCAGATTTTGGCAAAAATATACATAAACAATAGAAATTTTTTTCGTTCAGTATTAAATATAAAGTTTTATGGTTAATGTCACAATATTTCTCAACAATACATTATTTAGAAACTACAACTGAGAATTAAAATATCAGTAGTTGCACTCTGGTTTTAAATATATTTCTTAGTTCATAATTATGATCATTGCTACAGTTTTTAAATCTGTTTCTCCTTTTCCTTGTCTCTATTAGGAGAACCTTATTGTTTGACCTAGTAACTTAATATTAAGACTAACTTACATGTTGTATAAACTACAACTATTTTTACTCAGATCAATAATTGTATACAAGAATTTCTTTAGCGACTGGCTGACAAGCCAACTCCGCACTATTGTGAATAATTCGAAGATATGATCAGCGATAGTCGTGCGTGTCAACAGCTCGTCAACTGTACGAGTTGAAGGGGGTCATAACGAACTTGAACTGAATTAAGGGTAGCCTATTTCATATAAATTTTAAAGACAAGCTTTTCCCTCAAGAAATATTGTAATGGAAATGTTCATTTACCAGGAATGATTTATTGTCGCCTAATCTAAGGTCATGATTTCTTTTTATTTATGGAAATTTAATGCCTTGATTTAAGAACTCGAATAGGCAATAATGAGGTAAATAGTAAAAATAATTGATGACTTTCTGAGTACCAAATCTGTGGTATATTTTGTTGAAGATGACTGTACTGATAAAAGATATTTGCAAACGAATTCCTATGTACTATTTATTTTCTCATTAAAATAATGTTAAAATGTCGGCTTTAACATGGAGAATGGTAATGCACTATGTTCTAATCGTAATTCTACATAAACCTTTTTATTTCCAATGAAAGGTCAAGTAGCATTTATTAACTTGATTTAACACATACAAAAATTTCATTAATTAGAAGTTTTTTTTTTTGAATTTGGAAAATGCATGAATTTAAATTATTTTTTGAAAATTACGTCTGTTACGTGTTTGCTATCAACACAAATACCTATACTCGTAGATTCGTTTATTGAAAGTCCAGGTAACACTTACTCACTACTTTATTAACTAATTAATAATTAACAACAACAGATTAATGACTGTCTTAACTATAATCACAATTAAACACTTATAAGTCTCTTTCTTATTTCTTCTGTACTAGTTCACTTTCAACTTAAGACTGACTCTCGGCCCACCGGGCGCATTATTTATATATCCATTTACGCGGTGTTAAACATTCCAGAACATTCCCGGCCATTCTCGTACAATTCTAGTTTCATTTAACCAGTGTACACAGTCCAGTGGCGTAATACTTCCTTTAAATGGGTGCCGGCGCACGCGTTCCATTACAATTTAATTTTTCTTGATACCTTTCGTTGAGTTCTCCAATACTTTTTGTAATAAATCAAGCCCAATGTCTTCAATATCAATTCGAATTGCATTGTCAAGTACTTGAAGCGGGCGTGGTTGATTTCCTTAAACCTTTACTTTGAGGTAACCCCATCGGAAACAATCTGGTACAGTTAAGTCGGGAGATTTTACCGTCCAGGCATTATCACCGAAATGTGAAATTAATCGGCCAGTAAACGTGTCTCTGAGAATAATCATCATTGCTCCATCTTGTTGAAAAGTGGATTATTTATCTGAAGAGTATATCATGACAACATTTTGCAGCATATTCTTATAGCAGTCTGAATTAACTGTGACACTAAACGGTCTTCATCATTATACCGAGGCTTCTCATGCAAGTCCATTGGATTTTCTGCATCCCGATATTTATAGATCTGGTTATTAACATTGCCGTCCAAATGTAAATGAGCTTCATAGTTCATTATCAACCGGTTAAGGACGTTCTCGTCTTCACTGAAAATGTATAAAAACTGTTGGCAAAATTGAATCCACTATGTTTTTTATGCTCCTTAAGTTTTTGAACGATCTGAATTTTATATGATTGAAAATTCAAATTCTTTTAACCATTCTTCGAAAATTTCTCTCCCAAATATCCAGAGCCAGTGCGTCTCAAAGCGCAGTGTGTCGACCTTTGGTTAACTGCATTTCGCACCCGTTCAATATTCTCAGACGTCAATACCGTACGAGCAGATCCAAAAAAGTCTTGAACCAACGCTACCATGCACACGAAATTGATCGATCCAATTAAAAATTGTGTCCCATTTTGGTATTGTGGTTCCTCGGAACTTGAAATTTACGCCTAAAATGTCTTTCCGTCTGTACAGTGTTCTTTGTTTGAATAAACTTCTCAACAGCGATCACGCGTTGATTTAATGAAAAATATAGTTTAAAAAAACTGAAAAACACGCATTTAAAGCACATCAAACTAAAAAAGTGAAAAATAATTATTAATATAAATTGAAAACAATAATGAACGAAAAATACTAGTATTATTGTGAAAAAAGCGTGGGTTGCTCGATATACGCAAAATATGGCACAAAGCGCCCCACGCTTTTTTCACAATAATACTAGTATTTTTCGTTCATTATTGTTTTCAGTTTATATTAATAATTATTTTTCACTTATTAGTTTCATGTGCTTTAAAAGCGTGTTTTTTAGTTTTTTTAAACTATATTTATTTTTCACTTTTTAGTTTGATGTGCTATGAAAGCGTGTTTTGTAGTTTTTTTTAAACTATATTTATATTGCTTATTGATGCTGATATTATAACATATTACGATCCAACAGATATTTCTGAAAAAAAAAGTATTTTTTAATTTCAGCCATGGGATTTGAACTCATGCCCGAGAAGTCTGTCGTTTCGCGTCGACTAAGACTTGCCCGCTCGGCCAACGACCGAACTGAGAATCACGGAATATACTTACAATATTAAGCCTCTTGCTCTCACGCAGAGGATACGTGAGGAAAGGACTGGCGATCCTGATCAGGATAATGATATAAACTTATCAAATTATTGTATTGTTACCGGTTCTTCGTAAGTGTACAAAGTTTCAATTAAATCTGTCCGTTTAAAGTGGGTCAAAATCGAGTTCAAAGAGTGTTAATAAGCCATAACTACTTAAATTTCACAAAATAAGCACAAAAATTACCCACAATTGATAACTAGCTGTCAACTATTTTTTATTCCATGGCCACTCAAAACCACCAGTGCTGCTTTCTGGAACCAGTATAACTTTTTCAAATAAAATTTGTAGAAAATAGGATAAATGAAAATTTCATTCTATTGTTAAAGTTCACAAAAATTATAGTATTATGTAAAACCGAATTCAACAGAATTTTTCGGAGTCCTGAATAAAATCAAATACACAATCAATCGGTATTATACTAGAAGCGCGATTCGTTAATCAAGCTGGTATTATCTGGAGACAACAAAAAATCAAAAAAAGCAATTACGGGAATAATTGTTAGATTTACAACTTACTCTTAAACAGCAACCGTTTCTTCGCTGTTTGAGATCTGTTTTTTTTATATTAAATAGAATGGATATTAAAAGAATTATATTTTGTTAATATTTTGTTTTCTTTAATTTGCATCTAACGACACACCTAATCATTACTGTCGATTATTATTATTTCACAACAAAAATTTAATTTCTTTATTGGATGAATATTAAATATAATAACTTCTTGCTTTCGGGATTTTAACGCAAATGCGTAACCCAGATCAATGTTATCTCAAGGGAGAATTTGCTTGATCCGCTTAAGGCTTCAGTTTCAAGACATTATTTAGGAATGTAACTTGGAAGTTACAAGAAACCTCAAATGAGCATATACATACGCTGAGTTTGTGGACTAGCATAATTCTGACGGCTTAGAGGCCACCGCTCAATAAATTGGACTGAAAGCCTACCACACCACGATAACGAAGCTAAAACAAAGAGAACAATGAGCGCCTAGTACAAATTATAGTTATTGTCGAAGTTAACTGTAAACTAAAATTGTTCGCAGTGCTTCGCACTTCCATTTACAGCACAAGTAGTATCAAACCAGGTTGTTAACATATTTTAATTTTTTTTGTATGGATTTCAACGAGAAATGGAAGTGGACTGTAAATATTGAAGAACACTAATAGTAATAAGTAATTTGAAGAGAATATTAAATAACTTTAGTTCGCAATAGTCTAAATTGATAAAAGGATTAAATGAAACAACACAAAATATCAATTTATTTAAAATATTTTAATTATTTGCATTTTTTGAAAAATGATTCCAAATAAACTATAAGTAATAGAAATAGTAGTCTAAAATAATATAGTGAGTTGCATTTATGAAACTAATCAAATTTTTGGATGTACTAAAGTTACCTTAAATTTATCAACTATTTGAACAGTTGTTACAGAAAAAGTTACAACAAGTTCTGACTTGTCTTAAAATCTGAATTAAGAGGAAATACATCTCATATTATTGGTCACGTCAGCAACAATCATGCAAAAAAGGATAAATCCATTTTTGGTAATTTACAGCTAAATGTAAATTATTGTTCATTTTGATAAGCTCTATAAAGCTGTGGATTCAGATCTGACCCACACCTGGTTTATTCAAATTCCGATAAATCCATAGTACATGAAAATGCGTATAATTTTTTTATTTACAATTACTATCCATTTTTGAGTGTTTTAACGCTTGACTATTAACCAGTAAAGTACCTTGCATTCCAGTACTTTATTGTTATAAGAGAACAAGAGATGGTTCAATATAATTCCATGAGTTGTACGCCAATTCCCAAGTGGATATTCAGTAGTTTGATGTGTTGTTTATCGAGTGATGCCAAAGCAGTGGTAGAAGAAGAAAGAGAAGGAGGGAAAGAAGTATAGGACGAAGAAGAGGAAGAGGAGGAAGCAGAAGAAGACGAAGTCTAAGTTGCAGAGGACGAATCTCAAAGGGATCCACAAATTCATGTTTAATGAAAATTTATAAAAACAAAATATTATTGTAATAATATAAGCTTGCATAATTTTTTCCACATATCTGTATTATAACACTGAAGTATCTTCGAGGCGACTCCTTGGGAATCCTTCAAAAATGGCCATTGTGTAACACCATTATTGTGAATATCTTTTTGAAATCACATTGGTTTATAAGTACTTACTTCTCTCCGTTTCCTATTATTTCTGTTTTATTTTTTTACATGGTGCATGTTTTCTTTAATAAAACTTTCTACATTGGCTAAATTTGTAACCCTATTCAAGCAAACCCCTTTATACTTTCATGCGTAATTGGATAAAATTCTGTCTGTGCAAAACTGATTAAATGCAAATTACTTTAGATTTAAACTTTCCTCTAAGCCGCTAATCCAAAATCTCCTAAATTTTTTAGGAGATATTGTTTTTGGCGATTGCTAAAGGTGAATTAATCTTGTTTGCATCTTGCCACTCAAGTTCGAAACGATTTAGTGCTAGTCATTTGTACGAATAAAACGAATGGACTCACTGGAACTTGAAATAATCGAGTTATTTTCAATGATGAATTTTGGTTCAACTTAGAAGGACACGACGATCGCAGGAAGGGAGGTATCAACAGTGCAACTTAATCATCACTTATAATGTCATGCACCCAATTTTCCTGGAATTATGGTTTGGAGCCATTGTTATGACAGTAGAAAGCCACTTGTACTTATCGTGAGCAATTTTCGAATTAAGTGCTACCTACGTCATTGGGGTCCCATACATTCAGAAGCAAAACAAATCAGTACATAAATTTCTAAAAGCATTGGAGATCTTTTAGAAATTTTCTAATCTACACTGTCTTCTGGCTTATCTACAATAGCAACATACTGTATAATTATGCGATACCATACACACATTTTATTTCCTTCCATTCTGAACTATGCAAATAGCTCAAAATTTAGTTTCTTTCTGTAAATTATTAAAATCAACCGTTATTTATTTATTGGTATCTTTTTGAAACAGAATTTAGAAGTTAGAAAATATTAAGTAATATAATCTCACTCTTTGCTCTTACATACAGTGTATTCATATAGTAAAGTGACTTATTTTTTTCAGTAAGCAACTGCCATAAAAAATATATTAAGAGATTTACAAATAAATCTACTGCTCAGATAAGGGCCGTAATTACAATTTTCAAAAAATTTTAAGGCTTATGAATATTTGGGTAAATGAGAAAATAATTTTTAATAAATAGCCGTGATATCTAACAAACATTAATAATTTTGATTTCGTTTGCGAACATAGCAAGATCTTTTATTTATCGAAAAAATGTGACGTCCGTGGAATGAATCAAATGTATTGCAGAAACCAAACCAATCATAGAAATCATTTATCTACAAATGTCAAAGCAATTATAAATAATGTTATTTCAACCTTTATCTAGCATAAAAATATTAGCAAACAAGGAACAGTAGAAGAAACGGGTATTTTACAAAAATTTCCATATCAACTATATGGAAAATTGTGCACAATCCTATTTTCGAAAGAAAGAAAAAGTGATGCCCATAGGTACTTCGGCAAAGTTAGATCGAGATGACGGAGATATAAATCGACGTAAAGTTTATAAAATGTACGCAGAACGAACTGTCAAATTTGGAAAATTTACTCAAAAGACAGATGAAACTGAAATTAACGCGTCGGTTTTAAATTTAAAAAAGCTAGTAAGAGGCAAGTTATAATGGAATCTAAATGACTTCAAGCATGGCGAATAGAATATTTGACAAATATAGAAGAGAAAATATACCAATTATCTTCCTAGACCAAACCAAGACCTGGCTTGACACGCGTGACGCTCCAACTAACCGAGAAAAAGAATAACGAGGTTATATGCTGGACTAAAGGCAGATTGGTGCCAAATGACCTGTGGTTATCAGCGAAGCATATAAAAGAATCTTGTGTTGATTATCATGAAGATACAACAACAGTAGTATTTGAAAAATGGTTCAAAAATAAGTCATTCCCAAATATTCCTTCAAATGGTGTGATTATTATGGACAATGCATGTTATCATAGTAGACAATTAAATAAATTTCCTTGCTCAAAAGATACAAACGGACAACACAGGAGTACATGCACAACACACAGGGTTGTCAAATCTGTAGTCTCTCTGCCAGAGATTTTTCTTAAAAAAGAGAGCGCAAAATGTGACAAATTAAATGGTTAATTATTACTGTTCACCACTGATACTGTTAATAGTATATGGGCGCATCATTGATGAAACTATCGTCAAAATTAATGATCAGCTACTCATAAAATATATTGTACTTTGTGTAAACGACTCGGTAAATGGTTGCCCGACAATATAGATACGGTAGCCACGTATTTCTATGACACTAAAGTCGTTTTTAATCATCTGGAGATGATATCCATTAGGCTCGCGACTAACAAAAACACACCACACACCACATAAATTAAACCACCCCCAAACCAAAGACGAAGCTGCTATGACAGTGGTTACACGGTTGAAAAAAATGCTGACACACACAACCAAACACTTCGACTTTGCCAGAATCGAAACCGGGATTTGAACCCGGGAGTCGAAAGGCAGTAAACCAGCTACGCTTGTCACTTAACGGCTCTGGCCCACTACGCTACCGAGCTCGGTTAACACGTCGAGTACAAAATTGTGCATGTTAGTTTTATTTCAATTGTGTGTGTTAATTTTATTTCAATATTAATGCCATATCAAAGGTCCAAGGTTTTTTTTAATCAATACTAAACAAAACTCATACAAATCAGAACCTAACTTTAAACACTTTTTCAATGTTTCTTCGATTATTTGCAAATAATACTTGAAATAACAGTGAAACTTTGTAATTTTTCAATCGTAGACACTAATCATTGGTTGAATTGGCCTCCAAACGCAGTATTAAATTAATGTTAATATTAAATATCACAGGTAACACAACCCCATAGAGGGAAGGCTTATTATTATCATTAAGCTTATTATTATGTTAAATTAGGGAAGTCATACCCGTGTGAATCCATAATACTAAGATTATTGGTGTCTAAATAACGGGTTCTTTTTCTCACAAACTCTTTATTAATGCTACCGGTTTCGAGGTATTTACAATAAACGTATTACCACACCTCCACCAACTCTTGTTGCCTGAAGATGTGGTAATATGTTTAGTGTAAATACCACGAAACCGGTAGCATTAAAAAAGTTTATGAGAAAAAAGGACCTGTTATTTACACACCAATAATCCTTTTATTTCTATGAATGTTCTTGTATTTAGTTTACACTATTTAGTACCAAAGAAACTCTGGTATACCGGGTGTAACAGGATCATAGTACACCCGCTTTTTCTCTTTTAGTTTTGAAGATAATTGATTGAAATTTGGCATATCCTATATACATAAGTTTTGACATACAAGTGATTTTTTTTTCACTTTCGGTTTCGCCCAAAATTACACTAACTTTCCATTTTTAAATAGAACACCCTATATATTATTGCATTTTTGAATTCTGCATAATTTTCTGAATCTAACGATACCAAATAGGTGACATTTCAAACGTCAATATTTTTTATAATAAAACTTTTAGTTTTCCATTTAAGTGTACCATGACGGTTCCGATTTATTCCAAATGACCCGTGTAATGAAAAATCGAAATCCTGTCAAAAATACAAAATTACGTGATTTATGAGCAAATAAAGTTGATCAAAATTGTTTTTGGGGCCAAACTCAATTTTTTCAAATGGAACCATATTGGTACCATGGTACCATTTATTAGTACTATTAATAAGGAATTCATTCATATGTCGTATTAAAACGTGCGATAAATACAAACAAAATTACAGATAACAGAAAATAAGAAAATACAATTATGTTCTAATTAAATGTTAAGAAGTAACTAACTGAGGTGGTTTTGAAAACAATGAAATATTTAGCTTGTCAAACATTTGTTGGTTTATCGGTGTTTTATTGTGTCTTTAAAAATTGTTTAAAATTCTTGTTAATTGTGTTCAAAATGCCGCAAATTTATATAAGAGATGAAAAAATATACATGTTAATTATTTATGGGAAATGTAGAAAAAATTCCGTTGCGGCTAGACACCTTTATGCTGATAGACGAAGTCCAGCGAGAAATTATTTTAATCGTCTTGAAAATCAATTCCGAAGTGAGCCCAACAATGACCCCAAAGAAAATTTTATTCTTGACGAAGGAACGGAAATTAATATTTTGGCTCGAGTAGAAGTTGATAAGACTGTTTCTTTAAGGCAAATTGGGTTTGAATTGGAAATCAATCACCTAACAGTAAGCCGAATTTTGCACAAATACCACTATAAATCTTTTAAATACCAATTGCACCAGCACTTGTACGAAAATAATTATGAACGTAGGATGGAATACTGCAATTGGATTTTGCAGAGTAACGTGTAGCCAAACAATGATTTTTTGGGAATGATTTTATTTTCGCACGAGTCTAGGTTTACAAATTTGGGATTATTTAGCCGACAAAATACAAAATATTGGTCACAAGAAAATCAAAATTTATTAAGGGAGGGTAACTTTCAAGTGCGGTTCCGTTTCAATGTTTGTCTTGGAATAATCGGTAGTAGAATCATTGGTCCAATAATATTTGAAGGATCCCTGATTGGTGCCAGATACTAGGGATTTCTGCAAAATGAAATTGAGGACAGTTTAGCTAAATTACCTTTCTATTTACGACAGGGAATGTATTTCTAACTAGATGACGCTCCTCCCCATAATTCAACGATAGTAATTGATTACGTAATTTCGACGAATAGTCCTGTGAGGCGGTCTCCAAGGTCACCTGATTTATCACCCCTTGATTTCTTTGTTTGGGGTCATTTAAAAACTATTGTCTACGCAACCGCCGTTACAACCCGTGAAGACCTGGAGCTACGAGTAAGACACGCAATTAATAGCATAATGGCCCAGCAATTGGCGAACGTTCTTCGAGAAACAGCTATGCGAGTTCAGAAGTACATTGACGTTAATGGACAGCATTTTGAACAATTGTTGTAATGTTTTGTGTTCATTTTTTGTATTCCAAAGCCACCTTATGTACAACAAGGTAATTAGAACAAAACTGTATTTTCTCATTTTCTTTTAGCTGTAATTTTGTTTGTATTTATCGCACACGGTACCAATATGGTTCCATTTGAGAAAATTGAGTTTTTCTCCAAAGACCATTTTGAGGAACTTTATTTGCTCACAAATCACGTAATTTAGTATTTTTGACGAGATTCCGAATTTTCTAGCATTACTCGGGTCATTTAGAATAAATCGGAACCATCATGGCACACTTACATGGAAAACTAAAAATTATATTATAAAAAATATTAACGTTTGAAATGTAACTTATTTGGTATCGTTAGATTTAGAAAATTATGCAGAATTTAAAAATGCAATAATATACCATTTAAAAATGGAAAGTTAGTGTCACTTCCGGTTTCGCCGGAAAAGAAAATCACTTGTATGTCAAAAAGTGCCGCTTATTATGTATATAGGATATCCCAAATTTCAATCAATTATCCTCAAAACTAAAGGAGAAAATGGGGGCGTACCATGATCCTGTTACACCCGGTATGTATGTTATCTAAGCGAGGAATTTTATACCAAATGCTATAACCATTCGTATAATAACATCGTTACTCTCTGTTTTTATAAGCACAAAACAGAGCAATTAAATCCGTGATGTAATGTAACCAAGTTGTGCATTGTTGAATATCCGTGCAACTTGTTTCAGCATTAATATGCAAATTACTTATTCAATACTGCTGTTTTCGCCATTTAAACATAAAGAATGGTTTTCGAATGGTTCGCTAATTGTGCCAATTGTACTAATAATGTACATTCTATTTTAAGCGTGCATAATAATGACTTGTTTCCATTTGTTAATCGGAATTTCATTGAATTTTTTACTGGTCATAATTGAAACTATATAAGAGATTGAAATTTAAATCCTGTTTTTTCGCAATAATGTTTCCCATTGCAATAAAATCAAAATTATAAACAAACATCAACTGTAAAACACCAACTATAAATATTGACATAGTTTTTTTGTTTCGTTCATTCGATTCACAAGAAAGTAATCAAGGAATGAGTGGAGTATCGAATATTAACATTAAAATAATGGGAAAAAATAAAAAAAAATAAATTCACAAAACGTCCATTTTTCCTTTTATATAAAATATGGTGATAAATTTCTCTGCTTGTCCTTAACATTGAATTATCTTCTCCTTGGTTCTTTCCGATTTTAGCTGCTGCGTGAGTAATTCGAGCTATTAGCTCCTCCCTTATTTGAGGTTTCGGTTTGTTATAAGAAACAACACGTTTATAATCACCTCATAGACAATAATCTAGGGGTGTAGGTCTGGTGCACGTGGAGGCCAAGCTATTGGATCCCCATAACCATCCAGCGATTATGATTAATTTGATTCAAATAAGTCCTTACATTTACTTGATAATGCGGCCATCCTGCTGTAAACGCATTGTTTGGCTAATAGGTAATAGAACTAAGTAAAACTAAGTTGGTCAGAAAGTTTGTCAGCAATTAACTAGCGACTGAATTGTATACAATGAACATGGTCGTTTTCTAGCAAATCCTGTACTTTTTGGAAACTATATGAATGGACCTGGAGTGGGTTGGAGCATTTGATGTGAAGATAACACTGACATAGTTTTCCACGAAACACAAAACCACTATATAATGCACTCGACGCGTGTTTCGCCAAGTAATCAAGCATCATCTGGAGATGATTAAAACTTAGTTTTTAATAAGAATGAAAACTTTCATATTTATTGTGCAATGGACTTGAATGGATGTCTTTATTGAAAAATTTTTCTTTATTTGGAATCATAATCTACGGTGCAGCTCGTTACCTTCAAAATTCAAAAACAAATGTGTGGACTATATCGTGCTCTCTTACAATATAATCTTCTATTTGATAATCTAGAAAATTTTTGGTTTTTTTAATTACTTATTTAACGTCGGCCTATTTCCGCTACCAGGGCCAACCACCTACGCCAGGAGACGAGCTGACCCCAACCTAGATATTTTGCTGAACTTCTTCTCTATCGAAGAGAAGGGATTTTTTATTTACCTGAAATTTAACATCAATGTTTTACATCCCTTTCGAAGGATGGTATATCACATACACAACTCTCGTCTAAGATTGCGTAGCTTCTGTGTATACGCTGCTATATAAACCCCTAGAAGATGAGACAGGGTGGCCGAGTTTCACTTGAGTTACCATCAAATTACTGACTGAGAAGTTTCCAGTGTTGACATGTGAAATTATACTACAGATACAAAAAAAACTAATATAATGACACCATCTCTGTCGGTCATTGTTATAATTGTTAAAATAACAATAATCTTTCTTCAAAATAGTTTGGCATGTGGCCACTGGCATACCAGTTACCTGGATAAAAACACGTACAGAATTTCTACGACATTTTCTATGATTTCGCTTACATTTTCAGTAATTTCAGGTGTGCGTTTTCTTGACCTACCGGTACTTTCTTTTCATCTCACACTACCTGTCTCACAGAAGAGTTTAACATAACAGTCCAGAGTACATGGAAATGTGTTGTAATTAGTATTGGAACCCACTTAGTCACAGTCAGGTCAAGATAAAGTTGACTGGTCAAATAGTAACGTGTCAACTTGTCCAAATTGTCGAAAATTTTAGATGTCGTGCCATTTACCTTGAAATTTTAATTATGACACTTGACAATTGATGTGTAACTATCAATCGCCTGTTTTTCGACAAAGAAATTAAAATCCTCAGTAGACCTTTTTCATTTTCATTTTGTTTAAAACATGCCAAAAGTTGGCAAAGAAACCCTCATTGGGAATTTCCTCGAAAAAAAAAAACAATTGGTGTTAAAAATTATGCGTAACGTCAGGTTCTGTGGAATGGAGTATCAAAGAAAAAATCAGTGACGTCTGATGAAATAGGTTATGTTATATCTTCGTATTGGAACATGGAACCCAAGCGATACTTTAAGGCATAAAAAAATTATATTTTCTTATGAAATTTGAATTGTCGATATATTTTCCTCCCGTTTCTGAAAAAAAAATGCTTTGCAAGTATTTTACAATTTGTTTAAAAAATCTTTTGAGGCACACAATTTTTTTCAACTTTTCCACACATTTCACCCTCAATTTTTTTTCTGTAAAACTTCTTCATTTAGTTTTGATAGTTATGCCTTAATCTAATGTTTGGATCCCATGTTTCAATACTAAGATATGACATAACCTAAATTTCACCAGATGCTACCGCATGCTACTTTGCCTGACAAAATGCATAGTAAAAATGTCTCAAAAATGTGAAGCAATTATTCATTCCCAAAAAGAGCGCAACTCCAAAAAGTGTTACGTTCGATAAATTTCTAACAACACTAGCGCGTAACGAGAATATCTGTAATAAATAAATATTTAAGTGAGCTCAGTAGACGATGAGCGTAAAAAAATAAAATGACAAAAAATTCTAATTTGCATAATTTCCATCAACATCAACCTCCTTTATTTAAGTATTTATTACACACCATTTTGATGAGAAAATTATGATACATCCAATGGCACTTTTATTTTCCATTTTTAAAAATGACCGGTTTTGTGACATCTTGATCGGTCACGACGATCCGGTCAGCCACAGAAACATCGTGATCGGATATATCCATCACTAGTAATCAAAAACAACATTAGTAAATTCATTCCTAATTTCCTCAAAATGGTGTTCAATGGAATATTGCCATTATCCATCAACATTTTGCTCATACATCAGCTTGTCCTTAGGCACAGACTATACTTATGTCCAAATCTGAGGTTTAAGCCGTTTTAAAAAAGTGTAATAATACTACAGAACTATGTAATATAAACATTTCAAAATATCCGATTCAATTTATGCAACTACCTGGTCTAAGGACCGATATATCCACATCCTGGTAAAGTTACCAAACATATAATATTAAGAATAAAATTTTTAAACCAATAAAATAGTAGTTACTATTTATCTATTTTTGTAGAGCAGTTATTCCATATGAGAATACACTTCGCTGTGATAGGTTTTTTGTAAAAGTAGAGACGTAATAATTAATATAAATCTGTTTGGTAACTAGCAGCCACTATACCAGAAGATGGATATACCGGGCCTAAGAGACATATTGTTTAAATTAGTAATAAAATAGTGGTTGGTAGACATACGATTAAAACTCTCATATTTATTGTTGATCAGATTTATTACATATTTAAAAATTTTCATTGGCCATCAATAATGCACGTAAATCAGCACGAAATGTGTATTGATACTTTTACTGCATTGTTAACAGTTAATGGGTTTTTGTTTTGAAATTAAACAACAGATTTTGTCATAAAAAAGTTTCAAGTTGAATATAAAATGAACTACTATCGCGTAAATATAAGTGGGTAATTTGGATGGTTATTGCGGCATAAAGCACAACTTCTTAACGTCAGCAAATCCTTAACTTAGCAGAAATATAAGCGTCATGTCTTGTCCATAACTTGAGAGTAAATGTTGCCTGGCCGTGCATATCTCACAGATTAACAAACATAAATTTTCGCCAGCTCTCTGGAAAGATGGCAGAGACATAATTAATGAGAGTACGTGATTAAGATTATGTCTCGCTTGAAAAACACGGGGATTAGAGAACATGAAAGCCCATATACATGGTCGTAGACACAAAGGGCGTTTGGCTTTATTTGCATTTGATGCAAAGGAAAGTAATAATTTCTTTTATATTCGTCTAAAGCAAACGGTTGAGCTTTATATTAACAACAATGTATCGAAATGAAACAATATAATTTTGATTTTTTAGTGTTTGAATACCAAGATGTTAAAATTAATGTACTCGCATTTTTTAATAATTTGTTGAAATATCTTTCAAATGAATGGGAATATTGAAAGAAACATTTGAGAAATTCTTCGTAATTTTTATAACTGATAGAATTTCGGAGACATATATATTCTTTTTCACTTTCCATAAATTCAGCTCCTTCAATTGCCCGAAGTTGAACATCCTCCCTACTTTTACGAATAGATAAAAGTTTTTGAAATATATTCTGGACAACCTGGATATTGCGTCTGACTGTAAGCGAGTGTACATCAATTTCACGGTTATAATCTGACTTGCTTGAAAGAGAATCATGGTCAAATGGAACTCACATTATTTTACAGCACTTTGAAGATATCAATTCTTTACTTGGTACAACTGAAATCCATTTTAACGCAAGTTTTCATTCTTCGTTAAAGAAAACACACACTTTCGGCCATTCACATATTTTGCTCTACATCTCGGCACAGCATTTATACGGCATTTTTAAAAACTTGTATCCTGACAATTTGATTAAGAAACGCTAATTATAGCGTGAATATTCCCGGAAAACGAATAATAACCTGGGATGTACCTAACCTATGTAAACACATGCAACTAACTGTAATAAAAATCAGCAACTGTGAGTTCGATATTCAAATGTTAAGACTACGGTGTATGACGTAAGCAAGTTTTCTTGTACTAACATTGAGGCCTTGATAATTCGCCCACCAAATTGGCACAATCTGGAAGTGAATAAAACTAAAATTATGTTGTCTGTCTGTGTATTTTTACCTAAATCTTGTCACAGTTCGACAGACCGAGAGCAACTACATTTCGGGGATGATCCATTGGCAAGTAAAACAGATTATTTCAGATAGATCCTCCGTCACTACACACACTACTTTTACATTTTGTAATTTCTAAACCTTGAAATACACCCTCCTGCATATTACTGGTCTTATCTCTAATTAATCTCAAATTGCTAAATGGTTGTTATGATTATTCTTATGTTGGTCAACGCTAAACTTTTCCGTTCTTCTATATTTGATATCCGGCATATGCTCTTTAAGTCTAGTTTGAACTGAACGACGGTTTGCCCAATCAAAAATATATTGAAAAGATGAATGGTGCTCTTTACAATTACTGATGATAACCAAAGTTCCGTAAAGCGTTGCATTATTCATAGAACATTTTTAATTGTGTCAATAATAAGACTGAGAAATTTTAAATAATAATAAAAATAACAAAACGAATAAAAACATTAAATTATTTAAAAGTTTTTTGTAAATCAGGATGTAAGGATGAGCTTGCTTTCACTGTGCCTATACACTGAGTTAAGAAGATCGATGCTTTGCTCAGAACAGACGGTGAAAATAAAAATTATTGCAAATTGGTTCCTGACACGGATGGAATGTGCAATCATTGCTGTTTCTTCTGTTGATACCCAAGATATATTTCGAAATTCACAATAAACTCTACGACCTCTCCTCCGCATTAATCACAATTTGTAGGTTTTAACAGTTCACTTTGATAAAGGGAATTTTTAGATTTTACCTCAATAAAGTAATGTAAGTAATGGGAAATTTTGGTCCACTTTTATTAATAGAAAATGAGTAATAATATAAAAAATATACCGTATAGTCCAAGATAAGATATAAGAAACAAAAAAAGTGATAAAGGAAATAGATAAACAGCACGAGGGGCCTTTATTACAAGCCGCAAATCAATTGCCGTTCGAAGTAATTACGGCTAGATCCAACTAAAATGTGAGCTTATAGGAATAACTTGCTAACCTTTATCAATCAAAGATTTTAACAGAAGACTTCTTATTACTTTTATTCTTTGAGACATTTTCATATTGTGTGCATTCAACAGCTCCAGCGTTTAACAGGGGTTTGCAACGTATTTTCCTTGTTTTATAAAGTATGTATGCACAAGAATCAAAATACTTAAAGCGCTTTAAATGCTGAAGGCTATTGAGTGCATTCATTGTAGTGTTGACAAATCAGCTGAATTTGTTGTGAAATGGTGTAATGAAATCTAAAATTTACTAGTTAACAACGAACATATCATATCTTCCGAAACGCCCGAAGAAATACAACAATCTGAAATTTCAATTAAAAAATAAATTTACATTTTTATTTTTTTTCATTGAGATTTTTGTTTCATCCATACTTGCTATGCTTAGAACATCTTTGTTATATGTATAGGATTTCAGCACATTTTTTCATATTTTGGTATCACCAATGAGAGTCTATTTATAAAATTAAAAAAAAATGCTTTAATTATTAAGTAATAATTATAGATAGAAATTCTGGGTCGTATCCTAGAGACAGGTTACTACCTAATACTATATTCCGAAAAACGCGCGACAAAATAAAATAAATGGTATTCACTGATAGTTCTTGTTTACTTAGACATTAAAGTTTTTGAATGTATAACCCGCACCGATGAGGGATCGTAGATCGCCAAAATTTATATGATATGTGGGGAAGGACACATAACCTTAACCCTATATTGTTTACCTGTTCAGTCTGCCTGAAAATGATTGCAATTGAGAACTGTTGCATATATGGCGAGTATTAAACGCAGAAGAAATTTTCTATCTAATATATTCACACTCCGTTGATAAATATTTTTTCTTAGTGTAGAATCCGAAAGCACGTTAACATTGCTATATTTACCACTAATACATTTTTCCAAAAATTGTCTAAAAAGAGGATTGTCTACTTTCGACCACGGTACATCCTATCATAAATCCTACTAAATCTAAGTTAACATTACGTTGCAAGTCACTGTAAGTAAAGCCACCTACGCTCCGTTTATGGTTTTCTGATGTGTTAATGTCTATTAATATTTATGTTGCATGATCACGAACTTGCTCTGTCACATCTAGTGCAATACAATTGTCTACCATCAAATAATAAATCGGCAATATCGCGAATCTAAGAATTTACTGTAAGTTTCGTTGGTTTTGTACTTTGTGACATTTTAACTGCACGTTTTTAGTACCTACGTCCGAATGAAACCACGTTATGAAAAATACTGTTTGATCGTGTTATGTTTCTCCCTTCACGTAGTAATGTAAATTACCAGCATACTGCAATTTAATAGAATATATTACACATTACGTTTTTATTTAATATAGTGCATTTCTCGACAAAACTAAATTACGCATTAACACTGTAAAATTAAATAAAACGCACTTAATATGTTGCATTACTTCCTTTTTGTAGTTTGGGAATGTTTCAGTAGGTGTTTACAATATATATCATCTGTAAAAGTCGTCCTTGGAATCAGATCAGTAAATCCGACCTCTGGTTCTTAGAACGTTTAACTGCCTTTAAAAAACTACTAAAACTGGTAGTGCTAGCGAACTCTCAACCATCTTCAAACAGCATGGAACTATTTTATACTCGATTTCATATATACTCCTATCTGCGGCCTCCAACTCTTCAAACAAACCACAAAGGACTTTACAAAGTAAGGTCATTATAAATTGAAATAAATTATATAAGGGCATTGTAAATGAAAAATTTTATGAAGGAAAACCTGTAAGTATATCGCGCACCGCGCGCTCGCTTCTGTTATTTACGTCATGTCGCCCAAAGTTCCTATTTCTATTAACAGTAATTTTTGGGATGCACCTGTTCCACCTTACCTAACATGCGCTGTCCAGATTTTGAAAGAAATCTGACAATAATATTAATAATTACATTAAATAGGCGGAGATAATTACGTTCTGTAAAAGTAAAGGAAAAGGCGCGTAACAGTATGACGTCCTTGTCCCAGAAACTTTTAATATTGACTTACATAACTCTCCACAGAGAAAGACGCACTTACTTCAATAGTTTAGTGCATATTTTGTGACGAATAATAATTAAAAAAATCACTAAAACCTCAAATTTACACAAAATAACTCGGTACTGAAACCATTCCAGAATAATCTAAAGAATTACTTAAATAAGTTTTCTGAAAACTGAAATAATTTTAATGTGGTGTTAATCATTTTTGGAGTTCACTTGTCCCACCACAAAACTACGACATCCAACACTTTAAAATTTAAAAACATACTACTTCTTGACATTTTGCCTCCATAATCTTCACAAAGTTACATCCCCCTACATATTTTGGTTGAACGCCTATGAAGAGACAATATGAAAACACATGCATATGAATGGCTAGACTTAATCGAGCCCTAAAAGTTAACGAGTTTAAATTAAAACAGCGGAGACGGGTGAGGTGGCGGCGGCAGCTGCGTTAAGACGTTAATATTGGCATACCGCTCCTAATGAAGCACTCTTTGAATGAAAGACTTAACTGCACAGATAGCTACTGTTATTGTCCCTTGTAATATGGTTCATAATTGTTTTAAATTACAATGTGTGATTACTGCAATCTTTATTAATTTTTTCCTCTTAGGACTAAATTGTTTCGTCTTTAACTGACGAATCAAAATTTAACTCTATTAGATGGAGTTAGTGAGGAAATTGGATAATAGATAAAATAAGATATATTTATTGTATAAATTTAGTCTAAAACAGAAGAGGCACCTATTAATAAATATGCTAATAAAAAGTGGTCGAACCAATAAGTATTTTTTTTAAATCACTTTTAACGTCGGCCTATTTCCAATAACAAAGCCAATACCCCATTCCAGGAGATAAGCTCATCAGTTCTTATGTAAGCACTGGCATCCCTAACCTGGAAATTTTGCTACACCCCAACTTTGTCGTGAGGTAAGAATCTCTACCGTAGATACATTACACACCCACCTGATGAAAAATTCACAAGGTTTTGATTTTCAGATGGTTGTATGATAATTAGCACGAATTGCATACTGGAAGGGGTCTTCTCACATGATGGTAACTGACTGCTATCAACTTGACATTTGTGGCTCAGAATACCTGAGAGCGCGATTTTTCGGTTTTCTGCAGTACAGGGCGGGCAAATTTCCATGTTTATATAGGGTAACTTGGTAACTGTATGAGACAAAAAAATCTCTTTTTTTGGGGCAAATTCACCGACGTAAGCAAAAATTTGCTATCGTCTTTTGTTTTCGAGTTATAAACAAAAGTTCGATTTAGACATGTGTCAATATCTTGATTGTTTGTAAAGTTATGAAAAAACCACTTTTACATTCATCAGACACTTTTTTCTGTATAATACAGTGGAGTCGAGAAAATTTAAAATAAAAGGTGCAATTTTGAGTTATGGCATAGAGTTGTATTTTTTTTAATGGGAATCATAATTGGCTATGGTTTAGTTAAAAAGGAAATTTTTGTCTCTTTCAAACTATATATCACATGTAGGGTCGCTTTTGATGTATAAGTATTTAACAGAGAAAAATAATCTTTTAGTAGATTATTTTTTACATTTTTTTATATTTATTCCAAGTAGGCGAGTGTTTATCCGTTTTTCAGTAAATTGCATATTAATAATTTTGTTTTCGTCATAATTATACCCCATTTAATCGTAAAAGTGAAGATGTCTTACGAAAATTACAAAGAAATATGATATGCTAGAAAGCTTTATTCAAAGTAATAGCAATGGTGATATCACATTCGAAATATCTTCAATCGCTATCTAGAAAGAAGACAACCTAATAAAGCCATTTTTAAGAGGTTAAAAGAAAATCTCAACAAGCCAAGAGCAAAAAATCAGATATTTATATCTAATTTTATAATACATTATATAATTACAATATAAAAATTTAAATTAAAGTAAAAGTTCAATCTAATGTCCGTTATGTTCGATACATAAATTACACCTCTTCATAACACACTGAACTGCATTATAAATATGAAGATTTGAAATGGAATTCACACAGTCAATAAAATGTTGTCTGTTCATTTATCTCGGTATTGGATTTCTTGTATAATTTCTCTGTGGCCCGAAAAGGAAAAAACCAGTGGTATTAAGTCAGGTGATCCAGGTGGCCACCTCACTGGTCCGTTACTTCCCATCTAGTTATTTCCAAAATTGGTATTTAATAATTCTGAAACGGTCCTGATATTATGAAGGTGTTGCACCATCTTGCCTCAAGTAAGGGTAGATTGCCCATAAATCCCTCAATAATTTTCTGGTTTAAGATTTCGTAGTACCGTTGGCCATTAAGATTTTTATGATATATGTGATATGTTAAAACACGATTGCCACGTAGTGCACACCAAACACTAAAACCAAAGCGTTCTTGAGATCGCACGTCAACGGTACGGTGAGTGTTCATATATGACTAATAATGCTCGTAATGCCTCTTGAAAATTCCTGCACTGCTAATGTAGGCTTCATCTGTCCAAACTACATTTCTAGAGAAGAATAGATCTTGTTGACTTTTTTGACGATACCATATGCAGAACTCCAATCGTAACTGAAGATCAGTTGGTTGCAGGTGATGTTGTTTCCTTATTGTATAAAGCCTGAATTTGTATGTCTTCAATACACCCAAAGCTCGACGTCTTGAATTCCCAGAATCAGCTTCAATTTAACGACTTGAAATTAAAGGATTTGCAACTGCCATTCCAATTACAGTTATAGAAGTTTCTTCAGCATCTTCAACGTTGTAATTTTTTAGTCTTGGCTTGTTGAAAGACCCACAATTAATGAGATTTTCTTTTTGACCTCTTAAAAATAGCTTTATTACGTTGTCTTCTTTCTGAATAGCGATTGAAATATATTTTGGATGCAATATCACAATTGTTATATTACTTTGAATACAGCGTTCTGCATATCATATTTCTCGTAATTTTCGTAAGACATCTTCACTTTTACGATTCATAAATGGGATGTAATTATAACGGAAACAAAATGATTAATATGCAAAATACTGACAAACGGATAAACACTGTCATATATGACACACGTCTACTTGAAATAAAAAAAAACGCAAAAAAGTAATCCATTAAAAGATTATTTTCGCTGTTAAATGGTTACACATCAAAAGTGACCCACATGTGATATATAGTTTGAAACAGAAAAAAATCCTTTTTATCTAAGTCATAGCCAACTATGATTCCCATTTAAATAAATACAACTTTATGCCATAACTCGAAATTGCACCTTTTTTAAAATTTTCTCTACGCCACTGCATTATACAGAAAAAAGTGCCTGAAAAATATAAAAGTTGTTTTATTATAACTTTACAAATAACCAAGATATTGACATGTGTCTATATGTTTATAACTCGAAAACAACAGACAATAGCAAATTTTTATTTTCGCCAGTGAATTTGTCTAAAAGAAAGAGATCGAAATGTGTCTTCCATTATTTTGTATCTCTTACAGTTATCGAGTTACCCTATACAAACCTCAAAATTTGCCCACCCTGTACATCGTGCATGCATTTTTGAATGATTCGAAAAGATCTTGAGACACATTCCATTCACTACTTAGAATTCCAAACGCCGTTAGATATTCATACTCTTTGTTTTCACACAGTCTTTTGAAACCTTTTATCTTTCCTTGGTCCGAAAAGGTGCTTACAATATCAAAATCAGACCAACAATGAAAGCTTTCGCCCTAGTGTTGAGGCAAGTTTAGTATCGTCAACTATCGTTTGTTCTTTACACCTGTCACAATGTACACTATAGGGTGAACTTTATGAACCTGCTAAGACAAAGAGAAATGATTGAGGCATCAGTATCATTTGAATTAATTATTCGTGAAATTCATAATTCACGAAATATGTCAGCCAGGTATCCATTCTGAGGTTGAGGAGAATAGCAGCAACAATCAGATTTACTGGTCCAAACTAAATGTTACTAGTCTCGTCTGGCCTTCTCAAATTGCCCTAATATTTTGACTGGCAGTACAATAAGTCTCTTTAATTACCATATATTTCTTAATTTGAGACATTGCCTTCTATGAGAATTTGCCATTAAATGAGAAAATATTATTCGTAATCCAAAATTGAACTATATACGAATTATTGGACAGAATCATAAGTATCTGATGCCATTCTGCTAAGTATATATCAACCACGAAGAGAAATAATGTGGAATTTATCCTTCCAGTTTAATTTTCTACCGGTACCAGAGACAACCAGGAGACATTCAAGTACATATAAAAATTTGTTCGGTTTTAGGTATAATTATTGATATACTT
>JANEYF010005488.1:0-15262 GCA_029963845.1 Rhamnusium bicolor
AAATTATTTTAGCACCATCATAGAATAAATTCGGAATTCACCTGCGTACGTCTGCCATGCTTTATTATTAAATTAATATCAAACAGTACAACAAATAAAATAAAAACACAAAAACAATATGCAATACGCCCAAGTGACTTAACGTGTACACAACTCGAAAGCTAATAATAGACTGACTGGAGAAAGAGTTTCGCGGTCAAGGCGAATGCCGGCGAGTAAGTACATCTGTACTCTACGACCATGATGCACAGAAACGGTTCGCAGCTTTAGTAATATTACTTTTAATAGTACCCATCAAACAACGTTATTAACTTTTGAAAAACAATCTAGATGGTCCTAATTAAAACTAAAATTACCGCAATGTAATGACATATTTAACAAAGGGACCGTAGGAGTCAAATGATAAGAATCTTAATTCTCAGAAAAATAAGAAAATAGCCTTTGATAAACAATATTAATTCATTTATTTAATAACGTAACCAACATGACAGTTGTCAAAACTAGTTAGAAAAGGTGCCCTTTTTGTAGTTTTTTGACAGTGCAAGTAACAGATTTATTGAATTTCATCCATTGATTAAAATGATTGAATTCACAAACTCTGAAATGGAAAACAATCAGTTTAGTAAAGGGAATAGCTAACAAACAAACGTTTATTAATATTCACTCTCGACTAAAACGGATAGTTTTAAGAAATCACCTGTCACCCGAAAAATTGCGGCTTAATTAAACAATACCCACGTATTAGTATGGAAAATTTTAAGATGCAACTGCTCTTTTGCTGAGGGATTTTCCCCAGAGTGGTTTTTTGCACTTGGATACAAAATAAATTAATGATAAATCCAAGGTTTTTATCCAAGGCGTTGTTCACCGTTAAGGCATGTTTAGGCATGGTTAGGAAAAAGTTGGTTTGACTTTTGAAATGTTTCATTTATTTATAAAAATGTCAATGTCAATAAGAAAGAAATTATTATTAAAATATATGACACGAATTATTATTGACAGTATCGAATGTGAGACGCTGATAATTAGTTATTAAAAATTTTAATGAAACATTTCTAGGTGCGCTATTAAAATTTAATTGAGGTAAGTGAAGAATTAAATACAATAATTTTTTAAGATTAGGATGATATATACTGGTATAAGAAAAGTTATGTGCTGGCTACATCAGATAATAATTTATTCATTCTTTCATTCACGCCCTGCATTATTTTTCACAGTTTTGTGTTAATTTCAACTTAATACACTGCATTTCTTTAAAATAACTTTCCCATTACCGATATCAAGTGCATTTTCTTGTAAATGAAAGAGGTTGTAAAGTGAGGCGTGTAAAGGGCACTATTGAATGCTTTCAAATGCGTGTACTAACAGATTAAAATTTCTCAATTAAACAATTCTTACTTGGTCGGTTTGTTGTACTTGGACCTGCCTCATTTAGTAGGTTTCTATGTTTTTGCCTCGAGCAAAACGCGTTAATGACATGCATAGTGCGGTTTTTACATGCCAGAGGCGTACCAGAAATACTTTGTAAGTTTGTTTAAATTTAAATTTAAAAACATAATTTAAATAACTATTAAAAAATTACACGTTGTGGATCATTCCTAATAATCGGAGAGCTGGCGTCCAAAATGTGCAAGAGTTTTCTCAAAGCTAATTTTTTGAGATTAGGTTACTTTTTAGTGATGGAAAGTAACTGTAGAGTCAGCACTTCTGGTACCGGGACACCTGGCGCTGGGACGCTCGCAAAGGTGTAATATTAATTAACGTCTCTAAACTGTTTTCTCAAAGCTCAAAATTTATAGAGAACGAGCAAATATAATATAAAACAAGAATCCAACAGTCAGACAGCAAAATATAGGGACACGTGGCGTCAGTGCTACTTCATACCTGTCAAAAAAATGACGTTTGTCAAAGTGATTTCTCAAAGCTGAAATTCTCCAAAACATTAATTAAAACTATAAAGTTAATAAGAGAGAGACAGTCAAACTCATTTGTGATAGGACCACGTCAGTCAGCAGTCGATAGATGTGAGAACGATAACTGCGCGCATTAGTACACCTTTTCACAATACATATCGTTTATTTTATAACTCAATGGAATGTGGGTTACCAGGGCCGGCCCGATGGGCAGGCGAGCCAGGTGATCGCCCGGGGCGCTGAATCTTGGAGGCGTTGACTTGGCGCAAGTCGGTTGTAGTTTCTGAATAATTAAATTTAAATTTTAATCAAAAGCACGCACTCCAAATAAGTCCGCACTTGCTCGCCTATCGGTAAGCGTGCTGTATGAAAACAAAAAATCAAAGTAATACCGGCCGGCGGAGTACAACGTGTTGGCGTGGCTATGATGTTTACGTTTTATCGTTTTTATATAAAGCGTCGACGCCGTCTTCTTTGACCGAGTTCTGAATTTTCTGTATTTAATTTTATTTTATACTAAACTAAAACAAAGAATAAACTACTCTCTCAAAGAAGCGAATTGTTGAAATCAGTCTATTATATTAATATTATTACTATAACAGTATAGTACGGTACGCGTTTAAGTTTCCAGTGCTTCAGTTAGCATATTAATATATGTATAATAGATATAACATATCGTGTATGAAATAGTTATACATGGCCCAGAAAAACATGAAGGTCCTAATTCACGATTTCCCAGGGATGCTAATCCAAATAATTCAAAAACAAAGGTAGGCACTTTTCTCTTTTTCATTGTCATCGTATTTTATCTAATGGAGAAATGAGTTACAGAAGTTGGCTTCAATATTCAAATTCCAAAAACTGTGTTTATTGTTTTTACTCCCGACTTTTTGATAATAAGCCAGTATCAAAACTTGCAATGGGAGAAGGTTTAAGTAACTGGCAGAATATTGCTGATTATTTAAAGTCTCATGAAAGATCTGGAAGCCACATTTTAGCATATAATAAATGGCGACATACCGAAATAAATTTGAAATATAAGGCTGGCATTGATAAGAATTTGATTAAACAAATTGAAAAACAGGCTGACTATTGGAAAGAGGTAATAGAACGTTTAATGTCTATTGTTGGTTCTTTGGCAGAAAATAATTTAGCTTTTAGAGGATCCGTCGTTCGTTTATATGCATCTCGAAATGGAAATTTTCTTGGATTGGTTTAGTTATTGGGCAAATACGATCCTATTATTAAAGAACATTTAAGAAAAATTAATACAAAAGAAATTCATAATCATTACTTGGGAAAAAACATTCAAAATGAACTGATAAACATTCTGGGAACTAACATTAAAGACGATCAGCTACCTAATTTCATTTCTGACGTTTTGATTCAACCGGATGATACATCTGCAGGTAATTTTTGCCAGTCGACTCGCAAATGTGATTCAAAACCTTACTTATTAATGTAATGTATTGCTTAACGCTGAATTTTTTGATTTGTACACAGATTCGGAATCAACCACCACTGATGACGCCGAAGAATATGGTGCAATCGCGTTTTATTCTGATGAAGATAGTGGCGAAGAACACGACGACGGCAATGATTCTGACGATTAGATGTTTTTTTTTTTCAATGAATCAATGATTCTTTTTTTTCTGTTATAAAATAATTAAAATTATTTTTTCTTGTATAAAATAACTGATATCTATATAATAACTGATATATAACAATTACAATTATTAAGAAACAATTAAAATTATTTTTTTATATAAAATAAATGATATGTATTGAGAAAAGGCGTACTAATGCGCGCAGTTACCGTTCTCACATCTATCGACTGCTGACTGACGTGGTCCTATCACAAATTAGTCTGACTGTCTCTCTCTTATTAACTTTATAGTTTTAATTAATGTTTTGGAGAATTTCAGCTTTGAGAAATCACTTTGACACACGTCATTTTTTTTGACAGGTATGAAGTAGCGCTGACGCCACGTGTCCCTATATTTTGCTGTCTGACTGTTGGATTCTTGTTTTATATTATATTTGCTCGTTTTCTATAAATTTTGAGCTTTGAGAAAACAGTTTAGAGACGTTAATTAATATTACACCTTTGCGAGCGTCCCAGCGCCAGGTGTCCCGGTACCGGAAGTGCTGACTCTACAGTTATTTTCCATCACTAAAAGTAACCTAATCTCAAAAAATTAGTTTTGAGAAAACTCTTGCACATTTTGGACGCCAGCTCTTGGACGATAAACATCGGAAGGTTTGGTATTCCCAATAAAAAGACAGGTCTGGCTTAAGGATCTATATTTTGCGAGTGTGAATATCGACATGCATACTTTATAATACATCTCACATTAGATATATCCCACTTAAGTGTTTTGTTTGTTCATTCTTATACTATTCCCAATTTGATTTTGTTATGTACAAATGGCCCGAGCAATTGTACAAATCGTTGGTGAATGAAAGCAATGCATCCTATATGCGCCATTAATTTAAAACAAAAATTGCAAATCATCACCACCGAAAGTGCGTCCTTTATGTACTCCTAGTTGAAAATTGAAATGTTTCAATGCACTGTTTCAATGTTAACTCCCACTTCGCGCGGATCATAAATTACAACTGAATAGTGAATATATTACGCTTTCACAACAACGAAATAAATAAGTAGGTACCTGAAGTTGGGTCTCCAAACGTAACTAACCTTCCGCAAAAGCAAAAAGAGGCCATCACGTTGTTTAACATCACAAATAAATATTATTTAATAAGTGACATAATATGGAATTATTGATGTATGTGCAGTTCAAAAATTGTCACATCTTTGTCATTGGCGCATCAGAAATATGTAAAATTTTACTGTTATGTAACTTTTGTGAACAATTAGACATTAAACGAATCTCTACAAGATAAAGACCAGATGTGCATCCTTCTAAACAGAACAAAGTCCTACGTAGTCGCAATTAACCAATAACTTAATCGTTGATATAAGAAATGGCTACTGGATGTGTTTTTTGATGATTTAACAATTACTTCTGGAACTAGAGAGAATTAAATATCTATTATTACATTAAACAACCTGCAGCTTTATGCGATATGTTATGTTTGTTTGATTTTGCTAAACTACTTGATACCTAATTCGTATTCTGTGCAACTGCACATATGTTGTGTAATCATTCCAAGAGAAAACAATGATCTATGCAACTGCTTTCTTATGATCTCCATTTGATCTCCTGTAAGTTAACCTTGATCGTAGTTAACTCCACCACTGAGATACAGCAATCTCTCGTTCACAATCCTCACCGCACTGCTTGATTAAGAGAAAAGTTTAAATTCGTGACAAGGAATATAAATAAATAAACAAGATTAAATAGATGCATTTTTATTGCATTGTAATGGTGTAAATTGAAAACATAAAATTTGCCATTATTCATAATAATTAGGAGCGCTTCGAGGATGCAGTTACGAAGTTAAATTATAGCGATTGGTAAACGCGATTTGTATGCAAAATAAATAAACCTCTGCCTCATTTAACTGTCTTTTCATCAACATATGATACCGATAAGCTTAAGCCGGGAAGCACACGGATATTCCTTTGAAATAAACAATGGCCTGTATTTTAAATTATTTTACCTCATGTTCTGCGTTTCAAATATGATAGTAGTACTGCTGTATTTAGCATAATGCTTTTGCAAATTCGTTAAAGATTGTATCAGGTGGGTTAATTTAAATAATGATTAAAATCAGAGTTGCGACGATTTAAATCAATTTAATTTAAATCGTGATTTAAATCATGATTTACATCAACTGATTTTTTAAATTTAAATCATGATTTAAATCAAGTTTTGTAAATCCAGTAAATCAAACTTCAGAAAATTCAAATAAAAAAGTATAGTTTATTTAAAAGCTAGACACAAATTAAACTGAAAAAAAAATTAAATAAAAAGAAGAAAAGAACAGTTAGGTTACACATATAAAACAGAAGTTACCTTCTTAAAAGTACATTATAAAGATCCCCTTAAATAAAATAAACAGTTATTTAGATTTAGAATACCTGCAGTTAAATCAACTTCTTGCACTTTTCATGATCGCCTTTTAATCTTTAAACAAGTCCTTGCATTTCCTTTTTACAATTTTTACACACCGCTCTGTTACTGGTTTTTCCTTTTTCTGTTTTTTTTTTTATAAAATAATCCCAAATTTCGTCTTTCTTCCTTCCACTCATTTTTAACACGCTTTTATTAGCTTCACCTGTATGTTTGTGAGTTTGTTTGTTTGTAACCGACTCTTTGGACTCGATTATGACCCACTTTAAACGGACAGATTTAATTGAAACTTTGTACACTTACGAAGAACCGGTAACAATACAATAATTTGATAAGTTTATATCATTATTCTGATCAGGATCGCCAGAATTAAATAATTTCCTCACGTATCCTCTGCGTGAGAGCAAGTGGCTTATTACTGTTAGTACATTCCGTGATTCTCAGTTCGTTCGTTGGCCGAGCGGGCTAAGGCGCAAGTCTTAGTCGACGCGAAACGACGGACTCCTCGGGCGTGAATTCAAATCCCGTCTATGGCTGAAAAAAAAATATATTTTTTTTTTCAGAAGTATCTGTTGGATCGTAATATGTTATAATATCAGCATCAATAAGTAATATAAATATAGTTTAAAAAACTACAAAACACGCTTTCATAGCACATCAAACTGAAAAATAAATATAGTTTAAAAAAACTAAAAAACACGCTTTTAAAGCACATCAAACTAAAAAGTGAAAAATAATTATTAATATAAACTGAAAACAATAATGAACGAAAAATACTAGTATTATTGTGAAAAAAGCGTGGGGCGCTTTGTGCCATATTTTTCGTATATCGAGCAACCCACGCTTTTTTCACAATAATACTAGTATTTTTCGATCATTATTGTTTTCAGTTTATATTAATAATTATTTTTCACTTGCTTTAAAAGCGTGTTTTTAGTTTTTTTAAACTATATTTATTATTTTACACTTCAGTCGCGCGTCGCCTCGGCATCTATGAAATTAATGAAACCGGCCACCAAGCTTGTCAGAACAGGAAAATGCTGATTTTTTATTGTTTGTATGAAAATATAGACCATATAGAGAATTTTTCCAGTGACGTGAATAATTTATATGTGCAAATTGGTAGTTAGAGAATACAAAAAAATTGTGTATGGAAAAATCGTATTTGTTTTAAAAAAATAGAGTAGAACTGAAAAATTTTTTTTTGATTTTTTAAACAAAAAATCATTGATTTTTGATTAAAAAAAAAAATCATAATTTTTTCCAACCCTGATTAAAATAACTCACCAAAGTTTAACTATACACATCTATTATCATAAAATAATGATAATAATAACAATTTTATTTAAAATACACAATTTTAATTTTTTCATTATTGTACAAAATTGTAGGTTTTATAAAAAAGAAGCAAGAGACAATTCTGAAAATAATGGTAATATAACAGATTTAAATTATTATAATGGCATTCCTTCCATTTTAATGAGTTTCTTGATACGCCATCTAAATTAAGTTAAGTATAGCGTTATCATGTTAAGTGCCTCACTCGATTTTATTGCTTGATTTTTCACCTAGGAAAAAAATTGCAAAACTATACCTATGTATTTTTTTTCTGAGTGATCAAAGTGATCATCCTGTACAGGTACCCCATACAATTTTATAGAATTATTAGCAATAGTTTAAGATATAAAAATTATATTTTTTTAAATTTTTTTTTAACTTATAATTGACAGTAACTTTTTTCTTCTGCTTTATTATTTACCTCATATTTTTGTCTGTAGAATATTACTATATAATTTGGTGAAATAAATTTAGGAACACGCTGTATTTCGTGAAAAGAAAAAAATACTTATTTTATCAAGTCAACATAGTTAAGAACAGTGGACATTTTCGTTACAATAGCGATTTTTTGTTACAGTACTATTTACTGTTGAGTACCTTATCTTTAGCACGAGGACATAATACTTGATTTATGTAAATGCAGATACGATCATTGTTTTAACGTATCTTAGATTAAATTATTTCCATTTCCCATTCAAGTGTAAGGAAATACTAGTAGTCATGATTTATATCTACCTGGAGAGATTCTAACTGAAATATATGTTTTGAACTCTCATGAGTCTATTTTGACTGTTTCTTTATTTAATGAATGTTTACAAATAAGTCGTTTATCGAGAATTTTGGTTTAATTTCTTTATTACCACTTTATGCTGTCCGTTACGTGACAATGCTACTTGTCATTTTCTTACATTGTATTGATTAGAACATCCATATAATTTGCGTCTTCTGAAATTAAATATGAATCATGCTTTTTGACTGATTCTGTATAATTTAATGTAAAACCCTTGAGTGATGGAGTTACTAAGAGGCGCAACCTCGTGGGTGGAGATTTTAGTAAGCTCTGTATTTTTTTGGTAACAGCTTGAGGATTGTTATCAAGTTTTAGTCCAAATTACATACATCTTCCCATTTACACTAGCAACACCCTTAAGCTCTTGCCAGTACCTACTAAAATCACAAACCGCGAAAGTTTGCGTATCTTCTTAATTTCTTCAATCAACAGTAAAACTAATAAATCATTGAGGTTATGCTTAGGAGCCATGGCATCGACACCTATTGAACCCTTGCGTGTGGAAGCTCTCGAACCCTCATTACAGATGAGGCGTCAATTTCTATCAGAAAAATTCATTCTTAGGTCGCAAATTAAAAAGTCAACAATTATTGAAAAAGTCAGCCAATTAAATAATTATGACCTCGTAAATAAATACTGGTTAAAAAAAAACTCGCCGCCCTTATGCATAGGATTTAGAAATACCTGCACTATTATGTCCCCTCAATTAGATAAACTATACTCAACATGCACGAATAATGATTATGTTGGACAATTTATTAAACCAAATGTAGTAACGCCTAGGTATATCTGACTGGTGCAATTTTTTGCATATTTATACAGACGCATCCAAAAATGAAAGCGGGACGGGATGTGCGTTTTTTGTACCCCTTGTCAACGTTCAAAAAAATATAAATTAAACCAGGACACTTCAATATACTCCGCCGAAGCTATGGGGATTATAAAAGCCTTAGAGTACATTGAGGAACAAAACTACCAAAAAGCTCTAATCTTGTCTGATTCGCTGTCTGCACTAACAGCCATTAAAAATAATATGGATTTTAATTCTCCTTTTCGTAATCCATATATCTTCCAAATTAAATCTCTAGTAAATAATCTAACTGAGAGAAATTACATAATAAAGTTTATTTGGGTCAAAGCTCATATCGGCCTTGTCAATAATGAAAAAGTCGACCAGTTAGCCAAAGAAAGTATCGTTTCAGGAATAGCCTTAGATAATGCACCATGTATAGAAGATTACTTTGGTAAATATAAATCTCTACTAAAAAAGCAATGGTCACAACAATGGAGCGAATATTGTTTCACTAATCCAACACGATATACACTTATACAGCAAGAAATCCCACAAGAACACTGGTATAATAATTGTAATTATTCAAGAAAGAACATAACACATCTAAGTAGACTTAAATTTGGGCATGGCTGTTACCTGTATCACCTACATAAGATAGGTATAGTAGCATCCGATCTATGTGAAGAATGTAATGAAATAGGGGACCTAGATCACATTTTCTTTAATTGCAAAAAAACATAGTCAACAGTCTAATGTACTATATAACAACTTAATTAAATTAAAAATAGAAACCCCTTTCAATCTTTTGCATCTCTTGGCACTAAATAAAAAAAAAAATTGTAGATTGTTTAATTTTATTTATAAATCAAACAAAAATCAAAATTTAGAGTAGGCTTAGCTTGTCATCCATTTTTGTCTGTCCCAGTGTGTTTCAACCCAATCTATCCGTGGTCACTAAATGTGTATGTGTACTGAATAAATGCCCTGATCGACCCCTGGGCGAGAAGCGTGTGTCCCTGTCCTTATCCTTTTGTATTCTATTTAAAACTTTTTATATTCGTTTGGTTTAGGTTAAATTTAGGAAAAAAAATTTAGTTAATATATAAATATAAATATTTAATAAATTAGTGTCTGGCTGTGGGTCAATCGCCCTAATGCCATTTAAAAAAAAAAAAAAAAAAAAAACAGTAAAACTAGTAGATCGCACCCAGTACATAATTTCAAAATGAATGATTAGTATATATAAGTCCACCAGCCAACTTGGTATGACATTTGCTTTCGCTTTATGTAAATTTACATTTTAATAATAAAATGTTATCAGTATGACGCACATTTGGTAAATTTAGGATGATCTTGATAAGAGGAAAGTTTTTATAACCCGCAGTGAAAATTGTGCTGAAGATTGCAATAAAGATTTGTGTCTGTATTTGCAATTTCTTCGTTAATTACGCTGCTTGTACACAAAGAGGTTTTCTAATTGATAGGGATCAGGAAGTTGAATAAATACGGCCAAAGTTAGATAATAGGAAACACGTCCATATAATAATGAGCTGTCAATGGATTAATTCATTAAAAAAATTGGCATGCCATTATTTGTCTAACACGTTTTGATTAAACATGGCTTAAATTAAGGAAACAAGAGAACAATATAAAACTGATTGGTGGAACCGGGAGTATGTCTGAATATCAAAGCTAGTTTGTATATCAGAAGATACATAACAATTTTACAACGAGCACTTTCCGCGCCTTTTATGAAGGGAAATTCCTTTAATCTTGGAGCGACTTAAAAGACAAAACTGATCACTTTTTTGAGGAAAAGTTACTACAGAAAGAACACCTTTTAACTGTTGGATTCCATACGTAATGTGTCGCGAATTATATTGTTCAAAACTGTAATGTTAACAAATGTACAAGTACCTCGGACTTCTCATACAAACTAGTTGATGATTTACAAATATCGATGTATAGTTTATTACAGAAGTACTGTGCACATAAAAAATTCAAGCTGCCGACCTAGTTACCGACAGTTATTTAAGGGAAGAGTGTAGTATGCTTCATTTTTTACACCATGTTAAATAATAAATAGAATGTATTACTTAATACATAAAACATCATTGTTCTTATGTAAAATAAGTTCCGACATAATTAAAATAAGAAATTAACAGAAATATACTTGTTTTAACTAAGATTAATGTGCCTTCCAATAATAGTACGTGAATCGCCCCTATAAACAACATACTTAATTATCTTTGTGGTCTCTTTGTTCCTCCTACCGCGTCATTCTTTGGATATACGGTTGAATTTTGAATTTATCAGTTTCGCGAAGGATGACGGAAATGTATCAGTAGTAAGAGGGTTAATAAAATATTCTAATAGGTCAGCAAATGGTATTTTCGAGTTTATTTTATCTCAGATTAATAATATAAAGGTAAGTAACACCTATAAGAGATACGCTGATTATTATAACCGATACATAAATACTAATTTGCATGTTTACAGATCAACGTAATCAAATTAAACCAGGGGCGGCTCCAGTCTCCAGCGTTTATTTTAATGCTTTTGCATAACTTAAAACTTAATAGGTATACAAAATTTATTCCCTTAAGTACTGTATTTTTCAATACAATTCTGCTGTTGTTATTTTAATCTCTGTTGTTTTTAAGTGATGTGACAAATTTTAATTTTGTGTTATTGGGTACTGATTAATTATCGATTTTTAGTTATAAAGATTAGTGAATATTTATTGAGAAACAATGAATAATAAATAAACAACGGGGTTGTTTATCTTTTCACAGGTAAGTAAATAAAACAGATCAGGGTCGGCATAATGCGTGAATGCGACAGTGTGAAACCTCAAAAATAACTAAAATTAATGTTAGCTTTACAAAATATCTGATGTGGCCAGCACATAACTTTCTTATACGAGTATATATCATCCTGATCTAAAAAAATTATTCTTTCTAATTCTTCACTTACCTCAATTAAATTTTAGTAGCGTACCTTGAAATGTTTCATTAACATTTTTAAATAATTAATTATCAGCGTCATTCTATACTGTCAATAATAATTCATGTCATATATTTTAATAATTTTTTGTTGTTGACATTGACATTTTTGTAACTAAATTAGACCTTTCAAACGTCAAACTGTTACATTTATCGTAACTCCATTTTATGAGGCCAAATGTGTAAAATATTTCAGTTTACATCAGCTTTATTTAAGAACTTGGAAAATATATTTTATTCGCTTGATATAGTAGACATGATTTATAATCTTTCATCACGAATACATTTTTTTGTAAAGTCAAATACAAAAAAGTTTCGGTCCCGTGGACCCAATTTTGCTCAACACCGAATTTTTCATTGCCTTTGGCCTTTAGAACAAGTGTACCAAATTTGAAAGCTTTATCTCAAAAACTGTGGCTGCTACCGCGATACTACAGACATGCAGACAGTTTTTTTTCATAAAGTTATGTTTTTTTCATTATAATTCGTCGAAATTTGTCCAGGAAGGCAAACATTTTCTTTAATTTTTTCCCGAAATTGTATCTTTTTTCTTCATTCATTCATTATGTCGCTTCTGGTGATAGCACATTCACCAAATTTAATGTGGCATCTAAAATGTTGACAATCTTAATTGCCAAATTTGGAAAGTCTCTCATTAGTATTTTTTGAGTTATCGCGGATACACACATACACATCCACACACACCTATACACGTTTTGAATATATTGTGGGGTCGTGTGAATTTTACCACACTGTGGGGACAATGAAACTACGCACGTGACGTTCTAGATCTTATCTTTGCGATCTAGTGACTAGTTATGACGTATTGATACACTCCATAGTTATTGAATACACTTTACTTTTTCTAGTGGGGACACCTCACTACTATAAGAAGATCTTAATGTGTAATTCCGTTTCACAACTTATGTGAAATAAACAGTGTGTTAAAATAAGCCCCACAAATATATAAGAGTTGTTAAATGTGTACTTTAGTACCCACAACTTATCTAAATCGGGAACTGTGTTTATTAATAAACCTCACAAACTATGGGTTAGCAAATGTGTAATTTTGTATCAACAGCTTATGTGAACTAGGAATGTGTTATTAGCACCAAAACACTCGTTTCTCCAACCAAGTTAGCATTACTTATTTGGAGATCGTTAAAACAGTTTTAACGATACCAACTTGGTTATCTTAACTCTCATCGACAGTAGTTACAGGTATTAGTTGAAACGATTTCAGTATATTGGATAATGTTATATGGTTAAATATTATTATTACGTTTTTACAAAAAAAAAACGATCTTAATAAAAGTTTTAGAGGATCAAATTCTGATAAACTTTTCCTCATAAAATTTTTGTATCTCTAAACAACGAAATACAGCGCATTATATGACATGTTTACAAGACCACCCCTGCAGCGTGCGCAATTTTTATTATATAATGCGCTGTAACTCGTTAAGTATTAGAGATTCAAAAAAATTGTAAGGAAAAGTTGTTCAGAATTTGATCCTCTAAAACTTTTATTAAGGTCATTTTGCTCTAAAAAATGTTTAGGAAACCACCCCTATAGCGCAATTCGTACCAAGAGTTCGAGTGTGATCTTTTGGTTGGATACTCAGGAGGCAGTTCCCAAGCAACCCTGAAAAATTCATCCTGTTTGGATTTTCCTTTGCGGCCCCATAAGCCGAGAACAACTTTATTGTATTAAAAGGAGTTCTGTTTTTAAGAACATTTAGTAACTTTTCTAGGAAAATACTTAAGTCTGACAACACCGCCAAAAAACTGATGTTCTGTTACCATGTTTATGACGAGTTATGTTAGATACTAGATATAAAAAACTACTCTATGATTTTCACACTCAATGTACGTAAATATACGGACATTCAAACACTATAACAAACATATTTAACAATATTAAAAAACTGTTTATCCTGTTATCCACATATTTATAGTAATAGTTAATAGTCAAGTAATTGCTGTAATTATTTCCAATTAATAAAATGAATTATTTAAAGATGTCACTTGGGTAGAACAAACGAAGTAACAGAAATCTATATCTAAAATTAATTTTGAATACATAGTAGTACACTGTAATTGAATAAAAATCAAACACTAGCTAGATATAGCTTCTCACTCATTGATTAGTATTTCCCTCTGCTTTAAAATGGGATGGATTTTTTGCAAAAAAATTTATTTCGCTGGTGTAGCAATTTAGTTGCCACAGTTATAAATATTACATTTGAAAACATACAGCACCAACTGGCAGCTATTTATATACCTGCATTATAAGGAAAGTATATACAAAACCATATAAAATAACCCTGTAATTATGTCCAATTAATAAAATGAATTATTTAAAGATGTCACTTGGTAGAACAATTGAAGTAACAGAAATCTATATTTAAAATTAATTTTGAATACATAGTAGTACACTGTAATTGAATAAAAATCAAACACTATAGCTAGATGTAGTTTTTCACTTATTGATTAATATTGCCCTCTGCTTTAAGAAAAAAAAGAAAAAACTGGGAAAGAATAAAATTATCCTTTGTTATGTGTTGTGAAGTATGCACAAGAATATTAATTAACTGTATCAGTACTTTGAGGCCACACATCGACATCACCTACGGTAGCAGAATGATTCTAATTTCCTTTTTGTTTCTCTCCACCAGGTTCTTAAAATATTTTAGACTAATGGTATTGAATATTACATTGTCCTCACTTCGTTAACATAACTGTGGAAAGATACACACATCCTTTCCAAACTTTAAAATATGCATGCAGAAATTTCTTATATGATAGAGGGAGCCACTTGTTTGCAATAAGATATGTCCCTATGAATAATGCACAATGCACTAAACTTACTCACCTGATTTTTATCTTGTTTGTGGGGACATCAAATATTAATCTATATTTTCGTCATAGAAGAAAATAATCAAACGTGACAAAAATGGCAGGTAGTTATACCTAATATCTATCTACCAAATAAATATGCCCAAAATTCTATGAATATATGGTGCAAAATCACCAAAAAAGCTTGTGGGGACGCGTGTATGTCCCCACAATATTAAATGTCCTCACGAGTCTGGTAAAATTCAGGCAAAATTCCCCACAATATATTCCGCACATTTACACACACACACACACACACACACACACACACATCCACACATACGCATCGACAGAAATCATTCGGAAAATAGTCAGAATGGATTCAGGAGGGGTCAAAACGTATATATCAATCAAAATCTCGAGGTCGAAAAAAATCACGATTATTATACTTCCTTGTATTAGGTATAAGAAAGTAAAAATAGAAAACACCATTTGATTCCATGTGAACAGTAAAAAAATCCACATTTTATTAAAAAAGATACTTATAC
>JANEYF010005489.1:0-124179 GCA_029963845.1 Rhamnusium bicolor
CCACACAAACACCTGTACTCGTAGATTCGTTGATTGAAAGTCCAGGTAACACTTACTCACTACTTTATTTACTAATTAACAATTAACAACAATAGATTAATTACTGTCTTAACTATAATCACACTTGAACACTTATAAGTCTCTTTCTTATTTCTTCTTTACTCGTTCACGTTCAACTTAAGACTCAATCTCGGCCCACCGTGCGTCTTATTTATACATCCATTCTCTCGGTCTAGAGCACTCCAGAATATTCCCGGCCGTTCGTGTACAATTCCAGCCTAATCTAACCAGTCTGCACAGTCCAGTGGCGTAACAATATATTTGTATTGCATTGTTTATGTTTTTTGGATTTTCTATTTTGGTTTCTAAATCTGCTACTTTTTGTTCCAGGAGTAATTTGTTTTACTTTAGATGTTAATTTTTTTCTTTAAGTTTTTTTATTAATTTTTTAAAAAAACGTTTTCTTGTAAAATAGCTGTTTCATTGCTTGTGATTTTACTATTAGTGAGTTCTACATTTAACTTTTGACATGAAGGACAATACCATCTCTTACTATAATGTAATACACACAACCCGATACACAAAGTATTGTGCTGTGGAAACAATTATCTCAAATAAAATTCTTTGTTTAAAATAGCTGTCAAAACAGTTATCAAGTAAACAGTGGTTATACAAGTATTACAGTAACCGTAATTTTCGTATTAGTCACGACAGGGACAACTCTGTCTAGTACACTAAGCTGTACAGTATAGCAGTAAAAAATATATAAAAAAAAATAATAAATCAAATATTTTTGAATAACAAAATACTAAAAATATATTTATTTAGAATAGCTACTGTTTCTTTCACGTTTCTTCTTATCTGAACTTAACATTGACTGAAACATATCAAGAAATCGTCCTCTCTGTTTATTCTGAGGTGTTAATAGATTTTCCAATGACATAAAATGACTATGTCTTTCTTAGATATCTGCATCATGTTGCTGTTTCATGAGATTTAAAGGTGAGGGTTCTTTATTTTCTGTACCAGTAGTATTAATGTGTTGAAAATGGTTCAAATACATTTTCTGCATGTTACTAAACTTCTGCCTGCACTTCTCTCCTCCTTCCTTTCCAAGACCAAAATTAAAACCATTGTCAGTCATTTACTTTCCTATTTGTTGCCAAATCTGTGTTTTTGCTCTCTTTCTATCATTAAGTTTATTTGCATATTTTTCTATTAAATGTAATAATAAGATGGTCGCATCCTGATCAATTTCTTTTGGTTTGAATTTTGATGACCACATTTTTGAAAATATAAAATCACTGGAGGTTTCTACACATGTTGCATCACTTAATTAAGGCTTCTGCAGATACAGAATTATTTGATATTTCATGGTCTTGACTGCCATTTATTCCTAACAATTTTTCTGCATATTTATTGGCTTCTTCTGAATCTATAAGATTATGTAGTCAATTTAGGCATCAGTATAAATCAATTATTTTGATTCAAAAAATGTTTTAGAGAATGTTTCAGATTTATTTTATAACACAATGAATTAATGGACTATTCAAAAACTGTTTGAAATAAAATGTTTTAAAATAGTTACTTATAAATTGAAAACTTTAAACAGTGACGTTTTTCTCATACAATTACAATTTACCTATGTTAGGCTCCGATTCTTCGAAATATGTTATTGTTAATATTGTTAACATTGTTAATTTAATTTGAAACATCTTTTGGAAGTCACCTTCAGGATTAAAAACATATCTAATGTTTTTGTATTTGTAAAAATATTTTTTAGTAAATCTTAATACAACTTAATTATCACTGTTCCTTTCATTTTATTTATTTAAAAAAATGTTAATAAACATCACAGAAAAGGAAATAAGACTTACCATTAAGTAAAATATTTGCAGTTTGTAAATCAACACTTTGAGATTAATTCCTTGGTAATTTATCTGTATCTCTACAAGATCAGTTTCAGCAGTATCTATAATTTCACCTGCTGGAAATAATGATTTAAAACTTTTTGCATTTCTCTAGTATAATTTCAATTTGTGACAAAAATGCTTAATAAACTTAACTTCTTACGAAACATCAGTAAACACAATATATCAGTAGGGCTGTCAAATATGTTCCATGGGACAGTGGCGTACGTGAAATTAACTAATACGAGAAACAATAGACTGTTACAATTTATAACATTGTATGTAAAACTTACCCTCTTAACTAGTTTGATGAACTAGCTTGCTTATCACAAACTGGAGAAGATGTGTAGCCATTTTGCAGCATCAGGTATGTTTCTATGGTTGTCTCTATGAGTGATGTTCGCTTTGGTGAAAATATATTCACATATTTTGAAAACGACCGTGCGACATCTACTGATGTAATACACGCATACGTAAATAGTCTTTGAACGCACTTAATGGATCTGGGGCTGCACCATCACATATTTGTCTTAATTTGGTAAAACCGGTGTCTTTATTTAACACACTTGCGAACTCTTCTTTAACGCGCTCATTTGTTGCGTCACCTATAGCGTATAGTAGTAGATTTACTTCGTCCACTATTTGCAGTGATTCCGCTACGATAACGCAGTTTTCTAACTTTTTTATGCTTTCATGTAATGGTTTATAATTCTTCGTAATATTTTTTAAAGCTGTTTCAACGGAAATATTTTCGAATTTTGTCTGGCTTTCCTTAATAGCTGCAGCCTCATCTGGATTGAACTGTAGTATCACAGCTTTTATTTGTTGGAAATATTCAGCATAATAAAAAGCTGCCTGCAACCATGTTTCCCAACATGTAAGAATCGGCTGTGGTGGTTCATGAATACCAGGACACTTGCTATGAAATGCACGGAGACGTTTAGGAGATTTAAGAAACACTTTTTTTTGTACTTGCTATTAATGTGTCCACCTCTGAAAAACCTTTTCGAATAGTTTCTGCCACAAGATGTAAAGCATGCACTGTACATATATAATCGTACAACCTTGTTCTTATAAAGAACGGCCTACCGAACGCATTGTCACGGCGCCATCAGTCACAAACATCAACACTTGACTTTTTGACAGTTAAAATTTTTCTAACGTCTCCGGCACCACCCTGGTAATTATTTCGCTAGTACACTGACTTAGTATTTTGCTAGCTAGTAACAGTGGAACTGTCAGTTTTAGAGGGTCCAGTACTCATACTATAACATTTAAAATAGATTTTTTTTTACAATCTGTTGTTCCATTAACAGATAACCACAGCCGTGTATTTTTTAATTCACATTTCATCTTACTTACCATGTCTACGTGTACAGTTGGTAAATAGTTACATAACGTTGTGCGACTTGGTAACCTCACCTGGGCATTGTATTTATTCCAGAACTCTCGAAATGGTTGTTTATCGAGTATGTGCAGCGGAACATCACAGGCAATCAGCATTAATAGTAAATCAAACATGAATTGTGTTGTCGACGGCACGCCATTGTTTTTATTTTTATGGTGTACACTATTGACGTGAAGTCCACAATCACGCTTATCCCAGCACATCAAATCTTTTTTGCACACTTTACAAATTATTTAGCACCATCATAGAATAAATCCGGGAATTCGCCTATGAATTTAATCACTTTGTCAGCAAATGGCCGTTTTCTACCTCTGCGTACGTCTGCCATGCTTTATTATTAAATTAATATCAACAATACAATACAACAAATAAAATAAAAACACAAAAGTAATATGCAATACGCCCAAGTGACTTAACGTGCATACAACTCGAAAGCTAATAATAGACTGGACTAGAGAAAGAGTTTCGCGGTCAAGGTGAATGCCGGCGACAGTAAGTACATCTGTACTCTACAACCATGATACACAAAAACGATTTGCAGCTTTACATATCAGTACTTACCCTGCTCTAGATCTGTGTATGTTTTGGTAAATAAAATTGCTATCTACATTACAAACTGTTCAAAATTAAACGGTGTTCACATTTACCATTAAAAATATTGTAAAAGTGGTGTGAAAATTTACACATTTTGGTGTAAAATCAAACACCATTAAATATTGTAAAAAGTACACTCATTTATTGAGTAAATCTTACCATTCTTTGGATTAGAAATTATCTTAAATACTACATTTTCGTATATTATACACCATGCTTAGTGTGATTTTACGTTTCTGCGATTGCGTCAAATATCTGACGCATAGTAATCAGTAATTAACAGTTGATGATCATACAATACACAAAACCGTGTCTTGACTTAGTACATTTGGTAGATATTTTATATATTATCTTCAGTGGCGATTTATGTGCTGTGAGCTGTAGAACACAAAGAAAAACAGAAAAATGAGAATAGCGATTGGATTATTAAAATCTATTACGGGAAACGAATGACTTAAATATACCTAGTTATGTCATTCTACAGCTTTTTTAGTGCACAAGACAATATACTCCATATAGTGTATAGTGTACAATTGAGTTATCTGAAATGTGGCATTTACATTTAATAAAATACATGACATTTTCACATTTTTGTAGCTTATTTAAAATGAATGTGTTTTCTATCCCTTAAGAATATCACCTTTTAGAAAATTTGTATTTTCAAATTCAACAATTATAAGGTGTATAAATTAATCAAAAATAAAGTATAATTTTACAATTCATAGGTGTAAACATTTTACACATAAATAATGGTAAAATTTTACACTGTCCCATTGGTGTCTAGTATACACCTAATTGGTGTGTCCCAATATGTACCCCGTGTGGTGTCAATTTGGTGTGAAATTTTACACCGTATTTTTAACTGTGATTCCCCTAACTTACCGGTGTTGCGAAAACGTAGTGATTACTGGCAACAACATACCTGGTACACAGCATAGAAAACAATATCTTATACTGTGCCTGGTATGTTGCGAAAATTACCTTTTTATTTTGTATGTGTGTAAATACCAAATTTTAAAGGTCAAGGTTAAATCATATTTCTCAAATGCATGCAAACGCGCGTAATATAAAATAAATACCAAATGAAGACTACGGAGCCATCTATACAAAGAAAATTGAACCTCAAATAAGCGCTGCCAGTAGTCTCATAACAGTGGCTAATATATTACAAAATAAATAAGCCAGACCAACTAAAACAGACAAACTACTTTTTTAATTTAGTCGACGTTTCGTTATATTTATTAGCAACCTCAGAAGTACTTTAAGTTTTACTTGTTCAGAATCTGTGATAAATTAAATAACAAACAAAAACACAGGTTGAAATAAATACAACATAAAACACGTAAATGGCCTGTAACGCGTCAAAGATACACAATAAATTTGATGTATCGTTAAAAAGTTATACCTATGCCAAAATAGCGATGGTGAATTACCAAATGTGTCAGCAAAACATTTGGCAGAAGCTACTGGCATGTTGTAAATAATATTAACACTTCCGGTTAAAATTTTTAAATTTTTTAATTTACAGTTGTTTCACTTGGATACACTATCATTACGATTTGCGCCCACAAGAATGCTGTGCCCCCTCTACCCCGAAAGGGACAGCACGCCACTGAGATTTAAAAATATATTCAGATTTCGTCACATAAATAAATAAATTATTTTGCAATAAAAGGGAGATTAAGTCGCTCCTAGAGTTGCTAAGTAACGCAGCAAACACCAATCTCTGGTTGTCTACCGTATTAAGAGCACTTGTGAATGGAAAAGGGACTTAAGTGCACTTATTAAGACAATTACCTAGCTTCCACCACGACTTACAAGCAATCAAGCATTAATCAGTCTCATTAGGTCTATGTATCCCAGCCAGACAGAATGAGCAAGATCTCTAAATCACATCTAAGTAGTGGTAGACATAGCCTCAGAAGCAGCGAATCCCCCGAGGAACTCGACGTTTATTATTTGATATATATTTAATTATTGTAAACGAACACTGGTGACATATAAATTTCTGTATTCCTAACTACAGCAGGGACCGCTCGCTGGCGTTTACGCCCCCCGGACAAAAAACAAGTATTAAAACTTAACATATGGTACAAAACAGGATAAATCAAAATAAAATAGAGTTGCAGTACCTATAGATACCTAGTTGTTATATTTTAAAAATATTTAGTTAGTTTTAAAACATACGCTATTACGACTTAGATTTTTTTCTCACTTATACCCTAAACCTAAATAGAAAACAAAAGGTAGATACATAGAACCACAGTAATACATTGTTTGAGTTACAATCAGAAGAATATTTTTTTCTCACTTTTAATTCTGCAAATTTTTTTATTACCTCTTTTAAGTTTATTTGATCAGCAATTTTATGTTTAGTTGCTAAAATGGCCAAGCCGTTTAGTCGATTTTGTATAGTAGTTGAGCGTAAAAAGGTTTTGAGTAATTTTAATTTGGAAAAACTTCTTTCTCCACTTGCTACTGACATTGGAATAGTCAGTAGTATTCTTAAAGCAATACTAAGATTTGGAGCAAAATTTAGCATGTTATTATTTTAAGAACATCATCAATCTCCTTTTATTTTGTACAAAAAAATTACTGAGTGCATCACTCGTCTCCTAATTAGACTGCTCATTTAAAATTTATTTAAAAATAATTCTTGAGGTGTTCCTCTAACAGGATATGTACCCTCCAAAATGAAAATTGCAGAATTGAAAAATTTTCGTTGTAATTTTTCTAGTGCTGCCATGTAAATATTGTAACTAGGATTCCAAACAATAGAAGCATATTCTAGTTTAGACCTAACAAAACTAACAAACATGCGTAGAATAGACAATTTCTTAAAATCTTTGCCGTTGCGCAAAACAAAACCTACACTTTTAAATGCTCTACATACACATTCTTCAATATGTTTAGAAAAAGTTAGTTTGGAATCAAATGTAATGCTAATGTCTTCTATAACATCGGATCTCTGTAGGGTCGTGTTGTCCAAACTGTAGTCAAACATAAATGGATTTGTTTTCCGTGAAAATGACATGACTTTACATTTGGTAACATTTAAAGGGAGACTATTGTTAACGCACCAGTTATTAAGAATGTCAAGATTATGCTGAAGTCTCAGGCAATCAAGATCAGAGTTTATGCAGAAATATATTTTTAGATCATCAGCATATAGCAAATAATGTACATCTAGGTTGTCAACAATATTATTAATGAATCATATAAAAAACATTGGACCGAGTATAGAACCCAGTAGCACTCCAGATTTTTGAGTAAATTCAACAGATAACCACGATATTGTACGAATTGAGATCGGCGAGATTGATATGAATAGAATAAATTTAATCGAAGAGATGCTAAGGCCAACGTCCTCCAATTTTGTTAATAATATACCGTGGTCCAATCTGTCAAACGACTTGGAAAAGTCAATGTAAATAACGTCCACCTGACCTTTATGATCTACTGCTTCGGAGATAAATTGCACACAAGGTTCGATACCGTGGACCGTTCTTCAACAACGACAGTTTTAGTATGAAATGAAATATAATCATATATTAAAAATTCAAAAACTTTAGAGAAATTGCATAAGATGGTAATAGGACGATGATTTTCAATTTCGTGCTTATTACCGTTTTTAAATACTGGACAAATTCTGGATTGTTTACACATATCCAGATATGTCTCAGTTTCTAATATTAAATCAAAAATAATGCAGAGCAGTTTATAAAAGACACTAGCACAATCTTTAATAATAAAAGCAGGAACTTGATCAGGTTCAGTGGTCATATTTGCATTCAACTTTTTAATTGACTTAATTACATCATTCTCACTAAACTGCCCAATGCGGAGAATTTTATTATTATATAAGCTGTTAACGGGTGTGTATTCACTAGAATTGATAAAGGCATTGGAAACAAATTATCAAAAGAATTGACAATGTTTTGGGGATTTTCAAGGTTAGTATTGTTATAATTCATACTACTGGGAATACTTGTACAGTTTTTTTGGAATTAATGAATCCCCAACATTTATTTGGATTGGCTTTTATAGAGTTCTCAGCCTCTTCAATGTATCTATTATATGCATCACGGATAGACTTTTTAAAGAAAGCTCTTTATCCTGGTTGTAGTCAACCTGTTGCTTGGACTTCACATACATACTCCGAGTTCAGTCTTTTTGTTTTAAAAGTCTAATCGTGTTGGAATTAAACCAAGAAGGGTACTGTTTGTGTTGTTATATATGGGCTGCAACGGTTGAAATTAGTTTTCATTGGAAATCAGCTTATCGGACCCCATCTTTTCAATGATCTCCTTACGGAGGATATATACTACGATTCTAGAATTCTAGAAAATCATCTACCAATTTTTTTGAGGATATTTTTTTATTAACAAATCGAATAACAATGTATCCAAACCGCTGGATCAGTCGCGGATGACCATATGCTTGGCCATCACGATCCCCAGACTTAACCACTCTAGATTATTACCTTTGTGGACACATAAAAACTCTTGTCTACGCAAAGAAAAGCAGTAATCACAGCGAATTATTTCAGAGAATTTTTAATATGACGCAGCTGAAATCTGCTGTAATCCTCAACTACTAGAGAATGAGACAAAATCTTAATCTCACTGTACTCAAATGTATATTCACATGTGTGGTCATTTTGAACAGTTATTGTAGCTTATTTAGTTATTAGGTAATTTTTTAAAATTTCTATTGTTTTTAAATAAAAAGCATTATTTATATAATTTCTTGTATTTTTTTTTTCAACAATCCATAACTTCGGTTTTGTAGTCGGACCTACGTTGACACAACTTCTTTTACTTAAAATTGCTCAAGGAAATAACCTTAAAGTTTGGCAGATTCCTCCATGGACACCCTGTATCATCAGAGAAAACAAATTATGCGAATATAAAACTGTATTTTTTGTATTTTTCTAATAGGAAACACATTTTAAAATATTGCGTGTTGTTTGTAACCATTGCATTTTGATAATTGACGTGGGCTGAATATAATAAATATATACAATGAGACAATATTTTTGAAAGAATAAATAAACTGTAATTACAAAACTGCATTTTAAATTTCAATTTGACCTAAAAATTCTTAAATTTAAATTATTGCGTAAACAGGTTTGATAAGAATTATAAAAATACTTACTGTGGTTTCTAAATGTTAAAATAAAATTACATATTTTCATCTTTGATTGCCCAGGAATTTAAAATAAAGGATAGTGAACCGGCCAAGGTTAATAAGTTAAAATCATTGAACGAAATTGTATCAGATCGTTCAATCATTATGTCCTTTTCCGAAAATTTCAATGTCTCGAATACATATATAAACCAGCTTAAAATATTACAACCGTATCAGTTTTTATCAGTCAGTCTTAAGACTCGCAACACAGACCTCTTTCAAAATGTTCAAATTGGTGGTGTTGTTCGCTCTCGCAGCCGCAGTCGTAGCTAAGCCCAGTGGTAGTTTGGCATATTCGGCTATAGCTACTCCGGCCATAGCTGCTTACGCCGTTCCTTCCGCGGTCAGCCACTCATACAGAAGCGACGTCATCAGCAGCCCTGTAGTAGCTACATATGCTGCCCCAGCAGTTGTTGCCACCCCAGTTGTTCAAAAAGCCGTCGTTGCTGCTGCCCCAGTAGCTGTGCCAGCCGCCGTCAGCTCTTCCTACAGAACCGATGTTATCAGCAAACCTGTGGTAACCGCTTATGCCGCTCCAGCTGTCGTAGCTGCACCAATAGTCCAAAAAACCATTGTAGCTGCTCCTTTGGCTGCTATTCCATCTGCAGTGAGCCACTCATACAGAAGTGACATTGTGAGCAAACCTATCGTAGCTGCTTACGCCGCCCCCGCCCTTAGCTACGCAGCTTATGCCCCTGCTGTAAACGCCTGGTGAAGAGAGGACTGATATATAACTGTAAATAAATTTGGCATGTTATTTATTTTTTTTTTAGGTAAAAAAATATATATTAAATTAACTAAATATATTTGCATTTTAATTTTACAATCAACGTTTTCAGCATATCCGTATTATGGTCCGAATATGCTGAAATAGTTAAGACGACGTGGGCACGCCCTTGTCGTCAGGGTTGCCAACATAAAATTTTAAATCATTGTTAAAATTTTTCTATTGATAGGAACGAAAAATTAAAACAAAAAAATTCATCTTAAATACCACGTGGATTTAATATACAAAATTACCAACAATACCGATGCGTATACGAATATTTTATTTGGTGTCATTTTATGAAACTAAATAATCATATGTCTTATTAATAATAAAAAAATACGCATCATTATTTCCTATAACTTTATACAGGGTGTCCCAACCAAAAGTACGCACCTTGAATAACTTTGGAGATAAAAATTTTATGAAAAATTGGTGAAACACGTCGACCTTGTTTCCAAGGAGGACATATTTTAATGTATACCTTGTATACCTATCATCATCCCATTACCCTACACGGCCACTCCCTCAAAAAATTCAAATGGCAAGGGGAGTCGAGTGATACATCTTTTGAAATATCTTTCAATTCCCTAGATAACTGTGTATTTTTTTTAACTTTTATCGAATCGTTCTTAAGGAAAATAATTTTATTTTTGATCGAAATCGTTTAAAAAATCTAAAATACAGGGCACTACATTTTTTAGTGCTCTCAAATCAACACGAGTTTTTTCGACAAAAAACGCTTTCCTTGTCCGTTTAGTTTTAGAATAATAAAAGACTCATAAGTATTTGATAGTCCTTGAACATTAATTTGTTCACAACCAATTTTGAATCGAGATACATTTTACCAGAGTGAGTTCTCAAAATGGTTTATACCCTTCAGGAGAGAATAGAAATTGTCAGCATTTATTTTAAAAACGATAATTGTGCTAGAGCTACGGAGCGCATATTCAATAGAAATCACCCAGATAGAAGGGTTGGTTCTCAGTATGTTTTACAATTCTTGACAAAATTTATGGAAACAGGTTCTGTAGGAAACAAAAAGCATGAACCTCAGCGACCGATTAGGAATGAAGTAGTGGTAGTTCTGGGTCATTTGCAGATGGATAATACTCAATCGATCAGGAAAGTAGCTGAGGCTTCCGGTGTATGACGAAGCAGTGTTCATCGAATTGTAAAGGCCCACAAATTTCATCCATATAAATTTAAATTGGTACACGAATTAAACGAAGATGATCCCGATCGTCGGCTTGAATTCTGTGAGATTTTTAGTGAACAATTAAACGGTAATGCCAATCTACTGTACAATACGTGTTTTTCTGATGAATCAACATTTCAGTTAAATGGGGGAGATAAACAGGCACAATTGTAGGTACTGGAGTGAAACCAATCCACATTTGTTGATGGAAACTCATACTCAAAGGCCTCAGAAGTTAAATGTTTGAGCTGGCATCTTAGGAGATCACATTGTCGGGCCGTTTTTTATTCCTGCCAATTTAAATGGCGAAAGGTACCTCGATCTGTTAGAAAATAACATCGACCCAATGATTACCCAAATCCTCGAAGAAGACGATAATCTTTTAGAGGGCACACTGTTTTTTCAACAAGATGGGGCACCCCCACATTTTGCTATAGCAGTCCGTCAATTTTTGGATAATCGGTTTCCTGCGCGATGGATTGGAAGAAGAGGTCCTGTGTAGTGGCCCGCTAGGTCACCCGATATAACTCCCTTGGATTTCTTTCTGTGGGGACATTTAAAATCGAAGGTATTTGCAACAAAACCCACATCTCTGGAAGAGTTACGTGAAAGAATTGTTCGAGATGCCGTTTATTGACTCCAGATGTGTTCAGAAATGTTCATACATAATTTCAAGACAGATTATACCACTGTATGGAAGTCGGTGGGGGTCATTTTGAACAATACATACGATAATTTAAACTGCTTCTTTTATTTTTATTTCCTGAACCTAAAATAATGAAACAATTATCTCTCACGAACGAATCGATAAATGTTTAAAAAATACACAGTTGTGTAGAGAATTGAAAGACCTTTCAACAGATGTACCATTCAACTCCCTTTGCCATTTGAATTTTTTGAGGGGGTAGCCGTTTAGGGTAGAGGGATGATGATAGGTATACAAGTATTACATTAAAATATGTCCCCCTTGGAAACAAGGTCGACGTGTTTCACGAATATATCAAAAAAATTTTATATCCAAAATTATTCAGGACACCCTGTATATTAAATGTATATGGCATTTAAGATAAATCATTTGTTTTTGTTTTCCGCTATTACTAACAGACAAATTTTTTAGATTTAAATTTTATACTTGGTGAAAACGCAACCTTAACGTTAACTAGTATTTATTTACAAATTGGCAATTGACATGTGTTGTGTAAAAAACCATAAGAAACCAACGCTAAGTAAAAACACTATTTCCTAAAAAAGGTTACTTTTGTGGGTTAAGTTGTTCCCATCCTCACTTCTTTTTATGATTTTGTGTACACATTATGTACCCATAAGTAGGAGAGGCATTGTAAGCATAGAAAGAAAGTTCTAAATAACAGTTTTTGTCACTTCTAAGATAAAAACTAAATGGTGGAGGGTTTTGTAGAGAATAGGTATAAAAAATTAAGTAATAATGAAGTCATGCAGTGCCAGTTAAATGTAGGTATTCCATACCTTAATAATGGAGCATGGGATTCAAATGATACTTTAATAATGCCAATGCTGAAATGAAGAAGTTTTGCAAACAATTATTCGATAAAAATTTAAGAAAAAAAAGGACATTCTTTCGATTGGTTTCAAATTTCATTAAGAAATTTTAATTGTTATACCTTTTTTGAAGTTTTATTTCAAATTCATTTTTGTTGCGCTAATTTCAAAATGTCATAACTTTATAAAGCATTAATATTATTACAGGTGAATATTATTTAATGAAATTTGAAATCTGTCAAAAAAATTTCAACCTAATTATGAAAAAAATATTTTACAGATAGGTGTCTAAAAGTAACCTGGAGGGGCCACCATTTTTGCAATTTTTTGGAATTTCTCCTTCCCGATTATCAGGCGAATCCAAGTTACATAATCCTCCTTGACCTCCAAGTAATATTTTTAGTCTTATAAGAAACTTAACGACGTCGTCACGACCTAGAATACGACCAAATTTGGTGCAAATTGGTAAAATTATTATGGATTCCGACAGTGTAAAATTATATTGTGTGTTGAGGTTATGCGCGATCAGAGCCGTTTCTAGGGTCTTTTGCAACGGGAGAATCTCTGAGGCCCCTACACAGGAGAAAATTAAATGAGGGAGGTTAACGCATTGAAGAGAAATTCTTAAATATTGGCCACAGGTATTTATATAAAAACTGGGTTTCCGAAATTTCCAAAAAGAAAAGAATCATCTGATATAATTTTGACTATTTACATTTATCTACATACTGGTTGGTTGAGCTTAGGGGGGTTTGAAAAAATGTGAGGATGAATCCATCTTTACACTTTGTAAGAGATGTTCATTCTCGTACTTTTATTCATAGACTAACGTTGACAGCAAAAAATTGGTCAATTTTTATTAATGATTTATTAATCGTATCGAGGTCGTATTGAACCAGCGCCATATTTCTGTTGATGGGTAGTGTCAAAGTCGTTTTCAATCTTAATATAACTTCCGTTACTGCTATCAAATTTTGGACGCCATATTTTCATTTATGGGTCATATGGAGGTCGTACTCAAAATCAATATAACCTCTTTTACAATTCCCTTCAATTTTAAGTACTATTTTGTCTCAAAGACCTATTGAGGTCTTATCACGTTTTTTAATGACCTTTGTACAATTATCTTTCTCCAAGGTTATAATAAAATCATATTATTTTTTTACCGACCCTTATACAACTACATTCGTTAAATCATGTTAAGACCATTCTTAGTGTTCAATTAGTTATCATTTATGTACCATATGACCTTCAAACGACAAGGAGTTTCGATAGTCGTGGCTAGACGACCTACAGTCATTAAAATTATTTTTAAGACCACTTTACGGACATTACATGACTAATTGGGTATATAGGCCAAAAATTATCAAACTGACTCAAAATGTTACCTGGGCCATCAAGCCAAAATGACGTATATCATCGAATCCATCCTAGTCAATCAAGATGGTCTCCTAACCATTAGACTTAAGCAAGTTTTCGCGGTTTGAAGTTTACAAAATGTAACGTCAAAAATGGAACACTTGGTATACTATTATTGAATTTCTTTAAACTGTAAAGCGTAGCTCACCTTATGGTCTTTCTGCATGCCAAAGACCAAATGAGTATCTTTTACACGAAGAAAGTTATAAAGGTTATTGTAAACCATTACACCTGTCAAAATTTTTCTTAAATGTCAAATATCTCTGAAACGGCAGGGTTTAGGCATAGGATATCCTACATGTTTTTGATTCAGATATTTATTCTTTTTCCGAAGACCCTAAAATATATAGGGTGTTCCTTTTAAAATAAGCAAGTTGGTATCGATTTCCGGTATAACCGGAAGTGCCAGATGCTTGTAATTATTTTAGTTGGATTAGCACACTTCCGTTAGTAGCTCCCTAAATTTTCAAAATTTTTTGGTGTGTACTTTTCCCTATATCGATCGATATGTAATGTATTTTTTTTTGTTGTTTACATTGGACCTGTTTGTTTATATTATAAAACTGAAAAACAATTTTGTCATATCGAATTTTTTGATTTTTGGCCTAGTTATGTGTGCGAACACTCATATAGGCAGCACAATTTTTAGGCTAGGAGTTGGATAAAGGGTTTATGACAGAGTTACTACACTATAGCTAGTTATTGTTATTTGAAATTAAGTTTCTGCGGGCAGGATATTTCCCCCAGTTCTACTGTGCTTTAATCAGTGTGCTATGCGTGTTGTGGGTGCATATTATAAAGTATTATTTTTGACATATCTTTAATATAAATTTTATTTTCATAAGCACTTAGGTTTTACTTATCATTATTTACATTGCACATTATTTAAAATCCATTATATTTATACATTAAAACCTAAAATTGAATTAAAAAAAATACGAAATAATTATTTATTTTAAAATATAAATTTAAAACTTGTTATAAAAAATATTTTAAAAATCGTCAACGTCGGTATCTAAAAATATCTAGACAGTTCCTTGGTTGCAGCAGTTTGCATATTTGCACTCACTCACTCCAGCATTTCAAACCTTGAGCAAAACAGGTAGATTTGTTGTTACAGACCCTGTCGGAACATCTTATTGACAAACTTTGCCTTACAATATCGGGCACAGATTTTTGACTAGAAAAAGTTGCCTTCCAAACATTTTCTTCAAATGTCCAACCGTATCGAGTTGGATCTTCCATCTGCATGTATTGTATATGGCTATTGTACTAAATTTTTAATTGATATAGACACCTGGCTCCGTGGTCTAGAGGTAATGTAGTTGCCTCAAAACTTCGGGGTCCCGGGTTCGATTCCCGGTCGAGGAACTGGGATTTTTCTGTGAGAGAGATTAATCGTAGTATACTCGGACATTGGGTGTGTGTCCATTGTCTCTAAATGTGTAGCCCTCTCCCACACAAGGTCATTCCAGACCCTCAGGGATAAAGAGGGTTGTAATTTCATGTGGTGTTATTATTATTATATTATTATACCTAAAAAAGAAAATAATTACATGTAGGTGTTTTGTTTCTTTTTTCATAGGTATGGGCGATCTAGAAAAATAATTATTACCTTTTTAAATGTTGTCTAAAAGCATGGTCAGTAGGAGGCAGCTCAGAAGCTGGCCGATTTGTACTTGTTGTTAAGTCCCATCGCAGTTCATTTAGGGATTTTATATTTTTGTTTTTATTCTTATGTAAATAAAACGTATATTTTACCCCCTAATTCCATCGCTTTATCCTCTGACAGAAAAGGAAGGTTTTCTAAATCTTTTAAATTATTTAAATTTTTATATAAAACATCGAATGCCGTTTTCTTCCCTATTTTATATATGGCATTAGTTGTGTCACAACCAGTTAGGCAATGAATCGTTAATACTTTCTTGCAAATTTCCTCTCCTAAATTTGCCACAATATTGTTAATTGACAAAAAATGTATATTCTTACTATGTCTTAATTGTATAAATATATTCCTTTGGGACATATCTGGTGTTTCACATAGTAATAATGTAAAAGCAAAATCAGGACATCAGTATCAACAGATTTTACCAGAATTGTATTACCTGATTTTAATTCTGATAACATAAAATAAACATTCCATTGTTAAGCATTAAATAATATGTAAAAACTCAATAAAAATAATACTCATTCGCATTCACATTACACAAAGAAAAGTTTGTTTCTGACAATATATGTATAATATAAGATTACTTCTATTCAATAGTCTACACTCTACACTTGAGTGGCGCCGCAGTGAGGCGCATCTAGGATCGAAAAACTCGTAACTTTAAAAAACAAAATCTCGAAAACTATAAGTCGTAGAGAACTGACTTTTTTTTAAAAACTTCCTTGAAGTGTAAGCTTTATTTCATACACATATGGTATGACAAGATTCCTTAAAATAAAAAAGTTTTTCGCTTACCGAAAAAAATGCAGCAAGGAAAGTAAACGTTCTAGTTTTACCTAGTTTTACAAAAAAAATTAAATTTTCCATAAAAACAAAATTAAAGCAGTGACCTTCGCCCACATTTCCTTTATCAATTAAAAAAAAAATACCTATAATTATCTCGATTGGTTCCGGAGATATCATGAGGGATGTGTGAAAAAGTAAGAAAAATTAATTTTGACAAATTTATGACATTCTTCGTAATAAAAAAAGTTTGACCTCCAAAAAAATGTTGTAATTGGCCATTACAGATGGCCAAGGACCTAGGCTATCATGCTGTGAAGGTCCCAAGTGGTTGTACCTTAAAAAAAATTTTTTTCAAGAAGGAAACTACTTTTTCCCCATTTTACGGTGCACTAAGCGTAAAGGTCTTAAATCATGATTTCTTCTTAGGTAATTTCTGAAACAGTAAATTCTAAAAATGTCTTCTTCTGGAGTGCCCTATCCTGAAACAAAAAAAAGCATTTAAAAAAATGGACATCCCCACTATAATACTAAATTTCTTTAAAAAATACATAATATTAACTAATTATTAAGTCGCCAAAAAATTTCATATCAATTTATTTACATTCGCATGCACTTTCTTATTAAATATTTAAAACATATTTATTTTTGTGCTATACGGATTGCAAGTTTTTTAATGATGTCAAGCCATCCAACCGTGTAAATTAATTACATTCTTATACACACAGACCTTAGATATAACATATGTTGGGCGTCAACCAGGAAGCTAGTACGTAAGAATTATTTAAAATATTAGTAGCTTATTTCGATATACAAAGAATCGTTAAACATGTGGAGTAATATTTAAGCAAGCATTCAGCTCAAGGTTGAGGACTATCAAGGATTTGTGACAATTTCATTAAAGAATAGTATTTTGCATAGCAAATTAAACTAAATCGATTGTAATAAAAAAAAGAGGTAAACTTGATACAGTTTGGGCAACTGTTTATTCCTACGCATATCCTTAAACCTGCATATAAAAAGGTGGGAGGAAAAATAAAAAGTATCAGTTTTTGTCAATCAGTCCAACGACTCGCAACACAGACCTCTTTCAAAATGTTCAAATTGGTGGTGTTGTCCGCTCTCGTAGCCGTAACCGTGGCTAAACCCAGTGGTAGTTTGGCTTATTCAGCATTTGCTGCCCCAGCTGTCGTCTCAGCACCGGTAGTGCACAAAACCATCGTTTCCGCCGCTCCCGTAGCTGTGCCAGCAGCTGTCAGCTCCTCCTACAGAACTGATGTTATCAGCAGCCCCGTGGTAGCCACTTATTCCGCTCCAGCTGTTGTTGCTGCCCCAGTAGTGCAAAAATCCGTCGTTGCTGCCGCCCCAGTAGCAGTGCCAGCCGCTGTCAGTTCTTCCTACAGAACTGATGTCATCAGCAAACCTGTGGTAGCCACCTATGCTGCCCCAGCAGTAACCGCCTACGCTGCTCCAGCAGTAGCCGCCTACGCTGCCCCAGCAATAGCTGCCTATTCCGCCCCAGCTGTAGTAGCTGCCCCAGTACCATCTGCCGTCAGTCACTCATTCAGAAGTGACGTAGTTGTCAGTAAACCCGTCGTATCTACCTACGCTGCCCCCGCCCTTAGCTACGCCGCCCCCGCTGTTCGTTACGCCGCCCCCGCTCTTAGCTACGCCGCTTACGCACCAGCTGTTAAAGCTTGGTAGAGAGGATTGACAAACGTACATAGAGGATTTCTAATGCTGTGAATATTTATTTGTAAATAAATGAAATTATACTGAAACTTTTTTTCTTTTAGTCTGTTACTAACACTGGAGTAATTTCAACGCTCACCAAAATACTTGATATTACACTTGACATTTTGACGTTTTGCCAACCAAATTGACATAATTTGTAGGTGATTAAAAGTTATAATTAGTTTTAATCATCTCCACATGATTCAGTTTTATACATGGGCAAAAATCTAGGAAATTCTTTATGCAAGACATTATAGGCCAGGCGACAGGTCGAAAAAAAGCCTCAATAAGGAAATAATTAATGGAAAGCTGGAAATTGCTTTAATCGCTTTATTTGGACCCAGATATTACTCTCTCAAGTTTTCCCCCTCGAGCGAAGTCGGCGTTGGCCCTTCTGGCCCTAAGAAGGTACCATTTTTCGGTTTTTTTTGCAAATATCTCCCAAACCATCAACTTTATCAACAAAATACTTATAAAACATAATCTAGAGTAAATTTGCTACAAAAATGTTGTTTACCGTTTGTCTCTAAAGTGAACCGTTACGATGCTACGACCATTCAAAGTGGAACCATTTTTGATTCTTGCGGAAAAGTTATCGAATTCATATGCCATATCAAAGTCTCTACATGTTATAAATATTTGTCAGCATTCCAGGTGCACAAGCTGTTAACTTGATACAAGTATAACAGCTTTTCAATGTAAACAGCTGTGGTAAAGTACCTACGATTAGTATTATTATGGACTAGTATTGACATAAAATCACTCAAAATCTTCGAATATCTCTTTGAATGTGAATTGACATTCTTCTCGATTTCGTTCCATATAAGAGCAAGCGTACTCGAAAGCAACAGTGACGTTTTCATCTTCGGGCCGACCAGGTGGCCTTGTCGATGTGGAAGAACTCTTGAAGAATGTTTTCGCGCAAGAGCCATGATATCGACCCTCTGCAGCGATCAAATCATTTACATGTGCAATTCTCCTAGTAACAGCCTTGGCCCATGTATCGTCACGCTTACCAGCTGTCTCTACCAGTGTGTTTTTGAAATGGAGTGTTTCCACGCGATGAACAGTATCGCGATTGTCAATGAGTTTTTTAATAACACTTTTTAAAAATTCTTCGGATGCATTTTTGCCGCACAAAATACAATTAACCTTGAAGTCGAACTGTTCACACGATTGCGAGCTTCGGTCCGTTGTTTCCCTTTCCCAAGATTTTATTGCCGCGGCAATATTTTTGTCTTTGGTATACGATTTTTGGCACTTGAACCGTAACATTCTGCAATCCTTGTAATTGCACATGTCTATTATCATGTCTTTTCACACTACTTTCACGTAAGGTTCTTAATCCTCTCTCCTTCACTATAATAGTGTCTCCCATCTTCTAAACCTTTTTCACAAATAAAACAAACGGTTGGATTACCAGCCGCGGCCATTGCCGCACTTTCTCAAACTACAATCTTGATGGATTATTTTGTCCGTAAACACGTATACACTCAACCAGATCGTTCATGACACTGCTGAGGTATGGGAGCAGCGTTGCCAGCTGTATGGGAGGCCGAGCGCGGCAAGCCAGCTGCATCTGCAGGTGTTACTATCCCCACGTACACAGTGTTGCCAGCGCCCTCGGTGAGAAAGTATTGAAGTCTACTTGTAAAATGTACTGAATCTGAACTGAATGTACTTACTGACCATTTTTTTTATTGATACCTGCATTAAATACACCTGGAATGCTGACAAATATTTATAACATGTAGAAACTTTGATATGGCATATGATTTCGATAACTTCCGCAAGAATCAAAAAGGGTTCCACTTTGAATGGTCGTAGCATCGTAACGGTTTACTTTAGAGACAAACGGGAAAGAACATTCTTGTAGAAAAATTTACTCTAGATTATTTTCTATAATAGGTGTTTTGTTGATAAAGTTGATGGTTTGGGAGATATTTGCAAAAAACCGAAAAATGGTACCTTCTTAGGGCCAGAACGGCCAACGCCGACTTCGCTCGAGGGGGAAAACTTGGGAGAGCATTATCTGGGTCCAAATAAAGCGATTAAAGCAATTCCCAGCTTTCCACTAATTATTTCCTTATTGAACTACCTGTCGCCTGGCCTATTAATCTGTTTGATGTATTTTTATTTTTTCTCAAGAGAATTCTAAAAAATAACTAACAAGACAAACAATATATATAGGAAACCGTAACTTACACTTTCATTTTGCAAATTCGTTTAAAAATCGTGTAACCTTGTTCTCTTTTCCCATTTCTCAAACCACAGGTAGATACGGGAGAGCAGGGGTGGTTCGAGATCCCAAGAAATAAAACCAAATTTTTTACAATGATATTCTGTGGGCAGAGCTTAAGTTCGCAACGACGCGACGCACAGCTTTCATATGAATGAAATTTTATGGTACAAAGTTAAGATTTGCAATAATTATTTTTGTGAACTTTTTTTGATGTAAAATCACACTTATGATTATAGCTCGGAATTTAAGTACCTACCAGTTAACTGTATTACTAGTATCTGTTCTAAATGTCTTGGAGTTAAACTAGTACGTATTGGCTCAACTGAGCGTGGAAACAGTTTGAAGACTGTGGGAACCTTCATTTTTATCTATATTTATCTATTTTGACCGATATGACATCTATCGGCATAGTACATAAAAGGAACCCGCCGCACAGTGACTGAGAATTAATTTTTAACAAGACAAAACCTAAATTTCTAAGAATTAATTTTGGGAAAAACGCCAACCCCGCGGATATCAATGTGGGCCACCCAGCGACCGGAGGCATAACGTCACCCATCTATTTTATATGGATGACCTTAAACTTTATGCCTCCAGAGAGCGCGAACTACAAAACGCTCTTAGGGTGGTCGAAGAATATACGCGGGCAATTGGTATGGAGTTCGGGTTGGATAAATGTGCAGTCGTCCACCTCATGAGAGGACGATGCGGGGAATTCCTTGAAGATGCGCAGCTCGCAGACGGAAGCATCCTAAGACATCTGGATGCCGGAGAGACCTATACATATCTGGGTGTGCAACAAAGGCACATCCAGGATGTATCACAAATAAAAGATTCTCTCCGCGGCAAGTACAGACACCGCCTCCGAAAGATTTGGTCTTCCGAACTTTCGGGGAAGAACAAGGTGTCTGCAACCAATATGCTTGCCGTTCCGGTTCTGCTCTACTCCTTCGGAGTAGTAAAGTGGACAGTAGAGGAGCTGCGCCAATTAGATAGGGATACCCGCAAGATGATGAATATTCACAGAAGTATTCATCCTAGATCGTTCGTTCCTCGTGTGTACCTCCCACGTCAACGGGGGGGCCGAGGACTCTTGAGCCTGGAGTGTACGCATGGCAGAGTAGTACTGAGAATGGCATGTAACATACTCAGGAGCTCAGATCCCCCTCTTGCGGTTCGTAAAACATCACGAAACTGTAGGAGTGGGAGCAGATGCCGCAGATGAACTCGGTCTCGCATTTGACATCAGGCGAGGAGGCCGGCGAGGTGCTGATGTTGAGTCAGTCACCGAACTTCAGCCAAATCGTCTGAAAGCCCGAATTAGAGCTGCCGAACAGGAGAAACTGTTTCGGCAGCACGTCGATAAACCCCAGCATGGTGTCTTCTATAAGAACATAGAAACACTGGGTTTATCGACCAGGCTGACCTTCGCCTTTCTAAGGTCAGCAGGGCTTAAGTCGGAGACCGAGGGATTCATTATGGCCTGTCAAGATGGTGTTATCAACACCTTGGTCTACCGTAGCCGCGTGTGGCGTGTAGAGGTTCCTGATATCAATTGCAGGACCTGCCATCAGGCGCCGGAATCGCTCATGCATTACTATCTGCATGCCCTATATATGCGATTTCGGCCTACATCCACCGGCATAACGCGGCGTTACGAGTGCTATACTACCATCTAAGGCACTCGTACGGAGTAGACCAGACACCAGTGCTGCCTTACGTCCCCGGAGATATTGAGTCCGTTGTCGAGAACGAGAAATGCCGGATTTACTGGAACTACTCGTTCCCGACTGTCAAGCTAATCCAAGCCAACAAGCCTGACATAGTCCTCCTCGACCATCAACTCAAGGTGATGTATGTCATCGAGTTCTCGGCACCTGCGGAGAAAAACATCACCTTGAAGGAGGAGGAGAAACGGACTAAATATCGAGATCTCCGGTACGAGCTCCAAGTGCTGTACCCAGGCTACTCGGTAAAGATGGTCGTCCTTATAATCGGTGTACTCGGAGGGATAAAGCCTACGCTGCTCTCGGAACTGAAGATCATACCGGCCTGCCAAAAGCCAGCCGAGTGGCTGGCAGGTCAAATGCAGAAGGCGGTCATTCTGGGTTCTCTCCGTCTGGTTAGGGCACACGATTCTGGTATCTACAGTCACTAACCCTGCGGGATGTGGGGAGTGGCTGTAGTTGATCCGCCGGCGCGACTCCCGTGAAGCGTCGGAGGCCATGGGAGGACTGATCGGCATCGGGAAACCGAAAAAAAAAAAATATAATAATAATAATAATAATAAGTGCAAAAGATCGCACTATTAGAAACAGCTCATATATTGAGAAGAGTCTTGGAATAGGAGTCTCTGTGATTTCTTGTTGAAGTCTGGATTCTGAGCTACAAGACCAATCAATAACATCGAGCCTAGGCCCCAACAGAGCCGCACCCCAAAAGCGCGTGCAAGGGGTCGGTGAATAGTTTCCGGTACTGCCGAGAAAGTGAACGCTTAAATCTAATAATAATAATATAGTTTATTTAACAGTAATTAATACAATACAATACAATATACAGTATATTATAATATTAACATTAACACGTAAATAAACAGTTACAGTCACTGTAATACAGCATCATTCAATACTGTCAATAATAATGTTATATATTATAATAATTTTTTTTATTGACATTTTTGTAACTAAATTAGACCTTTCAAATGTCAAACTGTTAAATTTATCCTAACCCCATTTTATGAGGACAAATGTGTAAAATATTTTAGTTTACATCAGCTTTATTTAAGTACTTGGAATATATATTTTATTTGCTTGATATAATAGACATGATTTATAATCTTTCATCAATAATACATTTTTTTGTAAAGTCAAATACAAAAAAGTTTGGGTGTCTTGGACCTCCGTTCAGCTGGCCAATTTTGCTCATCACCGAATTTTTCATTGTCTTTGGCTTTTAGAAAAAGTGTACCAAATTTGAAAGCTTTACCTCAAAAACTGTGACTGCTATCGCGATACTACAGATGTGCGGACATTCTTTTTTTTCAAAAAGTTATGTTTTTTCATTGTAAATCGCCGAGATTCGTCCAGAAATGCAATAAAAAAATTTTAATTTTTTTCCCCGAAATTGTACCTTTTTTCTTCTTTCATTCATTATGTCTCTTGTGGTAGTACCACATTCACCAAAATTAATGTGTCACCTAAAATGTTGTTGACAATCTCAACTGTCAAATTTGGGAAGTCTCCCATTAGTATTTTTTGAGTTATCGCGGATACACACACACACACACGCACGCACACACAAATCTGTCTTTATATTTTCCACCGATTCCGGAAAAAAAATTGTTCGCAAATATTTTACAAATCGTTTAAAAAATAAACTTGGACGCTCATAATTTTTCCAACTTTTTTTTGCAAATTTCAATCGCAATTTTCTTTCTGCAAAACTTTTTCATTTATTCTTGATAGTTACACATTAAAGTATCGCTTGGGTCCCATGCTCCAGTACTAAAATATGAATAGCCTAAATTTCACCAGCCGCCACTGTTTAAGGGTGTAAAATCTTTCCTATAGGAATCTTTTTGTTAAAGGTATGCTACTTTTAATTTTTTATTTAACATTTTTTAATAGAAATTTTTGATATTATCTTATTTAAAATATTAACAAAAAAATTGCCGTTATTTATAAATTTATTTACTTAGGTTAATAAAAAATTTCATTCATTTAAACACTGTAATTTAAAGTTTTTAAGGAAGATTATACAATAATTGTTAGTAAAATGTAGTGCCCATTAGGGTCATATAGGGATAACTTGTTTTTATTTGAGCTTTCTTTTGCCTTAAGATTAGCATATTGTTATATTTACAGAGACGATGTCTATAGATACAGTTAGCTAATTCTGAATTTAACTGCACAATCCGGGTCATGAGATTGCCCTCGTCTTTCAAAAATTCAAATAACTCTCTTCTGGTAACAGACATTGTCTCTATAAATAGAACAATATGATAATACTCAAGGCAAAAGAAAGCTCAAATAAAGACAAGTTATCCCTATATATCCCTAATGGGCACTACCGGGCACTAACAGTTACTGTATAAGCTTCCTTAAAAACTTAAAATTACTGTGTGCAAATGCGTGCGATTTATGAATTGTTAATATTTTGATTAAGGTAATATCAAAAATAACTCTATTAGAAAATGTTAAATAAAAGAGAAAAAACTAGCATACCTTTAACAAAAAGATTCCTACAGGGAAGATTTTACACTCTCAAAAACAATCGAGAACAACACCACTTCTATACAACACAAAAGCAACTTATAAACTAAGAATGGTCGCGCATTATTAGCGTTCTTTAATTGCTCACTATTCTTAAATGATTTATTTTTAGGAATTCTTATATTAATATCGTTATGCACTGACCATTTCTGTAGATACTAAATAAGTAGTTTTTCCCAAAATTAATTCTTACAAATTTAGGTTTTGTCCTGCTAAATATTAATTCTGGCCCACTGTACGCCTGCCAGGTGTCAATTGGCTGGCGCCAGAAGTGAATGAACTTGAACTACCTATCTGTACAAACCCTCAAGGCTCTCCTACTAGGGCTGTCGTCTACAGCCCCCACACTAGACTTCCTGGCCCTAGCACAGAGGCCATAGTATAAGTAAAGCATTAATAAATTTAAGTATAATTCGCTTAAGCGCTTACCTAGTAAGTAAGTCTATTGCTCAAGGCTTCGCTAATAATTTTAAGTCTGTCTTTAATCAACCCACAAAAATAAATTCTACAAGTGACAATAACATAATTGATGGTAGTGAACTAGAATTATTAAATATTTTGGAGATTTCTGAGGATGATGTCATTAAGGCAATAGATAAATTATTGAAACCAAAGAAAGCAATGGGACGTGATAGCATACCTAGTTACGTAATCAAGGGTTGCAAGGAAGCATTTGTTAAGCTATTCGTAATAATATTTAATTTAGCTCTTAAAAATAAAAAATTTCCGGATAAATTGAAAATAATACGAATTACTCCTGTTTATAAAAGCGGAGATCGAAAGAAAATTATAAATTACCGGCCCATTGCCATATTATCAAACGTGTCAAAGATATTCGAGACAATTATATATAAATATCTTTATGAACATACTAAAAATAAAATATCAAATTTTCAATATGGGTTCCAAAAAGGAAGGTCAGTGAATGAAAATCTAGTGGATTTTGTGAATTCTGCGACAGATGCATTAGCAAATAATAGTCAACTTGATGTGATATATACTGACTTTGCTAAAGCATTTGACAAAGTTGATCATTGCATATTGCTAACTAAGCTTAAGAATTTCTCAGTCTCTAGTGAGCTGATATCATTTATGTCTACTTATCTCATAAATCGGCAGCAATATGTAATGGTAAATAATTTTGAGTCGGATTACTACACATCAGATTCGGGAGTTCCGCAGGGTTCAAATCTAGGCCCGCTGTTGTTTTTATTTTTTATAAATGACATTGTAGATACCATAAAATACTCATCAGTTAGCCTTTTCGCTGATGATATGAAAATATTTAAAAGAATAGGAAATTATCAAGACTGTTTGCAATTACAAGATGACATCAAGGAAATATCTAACTGGTCTGTTGAAAATAAATTACCTTTTAATATCGATAAATGTAAGATAATGACTTTCACACTACGTAAAGATATCATTGATTATAAATATGAAATTAAAAACAAAAATTTGGAAAGAGTTCATGCAAAAACTGATCTAGGTGTAATATTCGACTCAAAACTGACATTTAATGATCATGTAGTAAATATTGCAAATAAGTCTTATAAAAATTTAGGGTTTATTCTGCGTAACTGCAGGTCATTTAGGTGTGAAAAAACTATTTTAATGTTATATTTCTCCTTTGTGAGATCCAAACTGGATTATTGTTCAATGGCTTGGAATCCCTTTTATACCAAATATATACAAATGTTAGAAAATGTACAGAAAAAGTTTATAAAACACATTAATTTAATATTACAGAGGAGGTATACTAGAAACTCTACCTATTTAGATCATCTGTCTAAGTATAATATGATGACACTAAATAACAGAAGAACTTACTTTGACATTACTTATGTGTGTAACAACCTTAAATAAAATAATAATCAATGTTCCAGACGAAAGAACACGTTATCACAGAACGTTCTCATACATTATACCAACGATAAACTATGAATTGAAGTCACCCCCTGTGAGAATTGCTAAAAGCTATAATTCACTACAGCGAGATCTAAAAATATTCGGCGATACATACGGGATGTTTACCAAAAAATTGAGGAATAGGTTACTGAATATTCAGAACGAAATAGAGTTTTTTGTAAATATTTGACAGTGTACCTCAGCTACATCATTTTCTATTATAATTATCGTTACGCATATCTCTGAATACTTAAATTAGATTAATTAAAGTTATATTTAAGTTTAGTTTAAGTTAGGTTAGGTTAGGTTAGTTTAAATTAACTATATGCAGTCTGTAATTGGCTTGTGAAAGCTGTAGACTTGTGACATAAATAAATAAATAAATAAATAAATAAATAAATAAATAAATAAATAAATTTGATGAGTCATTCTATCTATAAACAAAAATTTAGGAACCAGAATAGTATTAGGTACGGGATTGACATCCCTTCTCATGTAAGATACTGAATCTGTGCTTTCGTCATAATTAGATCAATAAACATACTCAAGGCTTTGTTTTTTATGTAAGGTAGAAATAAAGTATTTTGTTTAAGCAGTAGTTAGTGTATTAGTCATTCTGTCAATCAAACAGTTAGGAATCAAAAGGGCATTAGGTATGGGTTTTGTTACCTAAAACTTACCCACTCAGGCAACAGTAGAACAGCTGTCCGATGACAGATGAGTATTCGCCGGCCGCTATCAGTGGAGACGGGCGGGGTAATAAAAATTATATAAAACAAGATAGATTTATTGGGGTTCAAAATAAAACAAAGAAGGTTTAGTGCCATATTCCCCAAAAAGAAACAATTATGCAGCTACGGACACGTGTTTCGGAGTTATTGCCCCTCATCAGCGTAGCGTAGCTAAGGAATTGGATCTACGATGGGATAAATCAGGAACAAGAACTGAAATAAGGCATGAAAGTACAGTACACAGTACTCAATTAGTGTCTTCATGTTCCCATGTGCCACATTTGGGGCCAATTCTTTAGCTACGTTACGCTGATGAAGGGCAATAACTCCGAAACACGTGTCTGTAGCTGCATAATTGTTTCTTTTTGGGGAATATAGCACTAAACCTTCTTTGTTTTATTTTGAACCCCAATAAATCTATCTTGTTTTATTTGTATGTGCCAGGTGGAATGAGCAGTACACATAGAGATCTGTGTGTTGACTGTGCTCATCGAGGCCCCAAATGTGGCACATGGAAACATGAAGACACTAATTGAGTACTGTGTACTGTACTTTCTAGCCTTATTTCAGTTCTTGTTCCTGATCTATCCCATCGTAGATCCAATTCCTTAACTACGATACGCTGATGAGGGGCAATAACTCCGAAACACGTGTCAGTAGCTGCATAATTGTTTCTTTTTGGGGAATATGGCACTAAACCTTCTATGAAAAATTATATATACCTATATATAACGATATTCTTGTGGGCGCCAAGTAAATTAAACCACAACAAAATACTCTAAAAGGTCCCAATAATCCCCCAATTTACAGAACAGGGATTAAAGAAAAGACAGTCTACGTTGACAAATATTATCCGTATATTGTTAACCAACAACAAAAAGGAAAAAAAACATTATTCATATATTGTTAAATAACAACAAAAAAATACATTACTCAGCAGTTTTACGTTGTAAAGTTCTATTTAAAAAAATAAAAAATAATTTAAATATTACGGTAAGTATTATCACTCCGTTAGCAAAGACAAACTTTTTAATTCCAATAACAAAACCTATTAATTACACTTTATATGAGATGATCATCGACAACAACAAAAAAAAGAAAGCGAAAATTCAGTAGGTAATTTGCTCTATTCGCAAGCGTCGTAATTTTAATATTGTGGGTTTATATCGTGTCGGTTAAGCTTAACGCAATACCGCTGAGTAGCGCTTAACAAGGAACCAAAAAATATCTTTATAGAATTTAGATATCTCCAACAATTCAGGAATTGTTATAAGGAAAAATATAGTGCGACGTCACCTCCAAATTTGGCTAGTGTAGAAATATCTTTTTTTTTTTTGTCATACGTTTTCCGATAAAACTAGTTTACGTATTAACATTTTAATACGAAAAAAAATTCACTTTATCATGTTGTATTAATTTCTCTTTTTCAGTTGTTTGGAAATGTTTCAGTAGGTGTTTACAGTATAATATTATTTCTGCATAAAAGCTCCTGGCAATTTTTTGCTGCTAACGCAATTTATTTTTTTTAATTTATCAGTGCAGCTCAAAAATTTGTGGGGCCTGGGATCTCCTCGTAAACCGCCCCTGTGGGAGAATAATACCTCTAGTAACATCTGCAGTATAATTAAATATTTTTATTATATTGTAGTAAATATAGTATATATTGTAGTACAATACTCATTCATTAAAAATCAGAATGAACAAGTAAAGTAATTAATTTGTAAATAAATGATACTAATTTGCATTGGACATAATGAAAAAATGATGAAAAAAATGTAAATAAAATTATAACAGAGAATTGTGATGAAATAACAGATCCTCATCACATAGCTTGCGAGTTTGATATATATTTTTCTCATATTGGTGAAAGGCTTGTATCTGAGATAATTCAGGTACCATTAGAAAATGAAAATGTGAATTTTCCTCATTCTATGTACTTGGACTATACTAACGTAAGAGAAATTAAACAAGTAGTCTTGGAACTTAAGAATAATAAAGCACCGGGTCCAGACGGTATAAAAAATTAAATATTGAGGACAACAATTGATTTTATTGCTGAACCTTTATGCTTTATTATAAATAAATGCATCGAATGTGGAAAGATTCCCTCGCATTTTAAGATTGCAACGGTTAGACCGTTGTTCAAAGAAGGCAGCAAAACCAATATTTCAAACTATCGCCCGATTTCGTTAACATCCTCGATTGCAAAATTATTTGAAAAAAATTATAAAATTGCGTTTAGTAAATTATTCAGATAAAAATAAAATTTTAGCCAGCAGGCAGTATGGTTTTAGAAAAAATCTGTCAACTCAAGACGCAATTGCTGAACTGACTTCATTAATATACAGTACAATCGACAATAAAAAACCATACATGGGTGCTTTTATCGATCTAGCAAAGGCCTTTGATATCGTAAGTCATGGGCTTTTGCTGGATAAATTGGAAAACATCGGAGGGAACGTTCTTAATCTGTTTAAAAGCTATTTAGAATCAAGGAAACAAAAAGTTGAAATACATAATGTGTTTAGTGATGAAGATACTGTGACCTGTGGTGTACCACAGGGTACAGTTTTGGGGCCTGTGTTATTTACTATATATTTAAACAGCTTATTTACGTTAGATTCCTTTGGAACTATCATTTATTTTGTTGATGGCACTGTTATCTTGTATACTGGACATTCTTGGGCTGATGTCAAGAAACTGGTCGAAAGGGACTTAAGGAGAGTGTTAAATTGGTTTAATGCAAATTTATTGATATTAATAAAACTAAAATTCTACCTTTCACTTCCTATAGAAAATACCTACCTGAGTTCAGCACTATATCAATTGATAATCTTGTTATATCTTTTACTGGGTCAATCAAATATCTTGGTATTTTTATAGATATACACCTAAGATGGGACGTACACGTAAACAATGTTAAAATAAAAATTCGTGGCCTAATGTTTAGATTTTACCAATGTCGACAAATTCTTCCATTGTATCAGCTTAAAATATTATATTACGCCTTCACAGAAGCCATTTTACAATATGGTATAATTGGATGGGGAGGAGTAAGAAAAACATATTTGGAACCTCTTGAGATAATTCAAAAGAAAATTTTAAAAATTATTGATTTCAAACCCTTTAGATACCCCACAGAACAACTGTTTTCAGAATTGAATATATGAGATTTAAGGCAGCTATTCTCTAAAACGGTTTTATTATTTTTGTTTAAAAATAGACAATATATAAGTGAGATTAGTTATGAGCGTAACACTAGAAATAAAGAAGCTCTCCACTTAGTTTGATCTAGGGCATATAAAAGTTTTGGCCAACGATGTTTTGTCTATATTGGACCGAAACTTTTTTAATATTTTACCAAACTTTCTGAAAAGCATAAAAACATTGCAACTTTTTAAAAAAGAAGTTAAAAACATGGATTACTTCAAACGATAGAAATTCATTGCATAATATTATTGACCCGCTATTGAATTAATATTTTAAATTATTTATGTTTTTCCCTTTAACTATTTAGTATGTTGTTGAGATAAAGAAATGGCAATTTGTTTATTTATTCAAATCGATTAATTTTATTTTGTTTCATTTTATTTAATTTTTCTACTCTTCAATTATTCTTTATTTTTTTTATGTAGTCTTGAATCACTTAAAATTTAAACGATTTTTGAATTTTTTCTGTATTTTTTGCATTTACTTGAATGAAATTTATCCATTGACAGGCTTTGATTGGATTTTCTATATTTATTTGCGAAATCCAGATTATGTCTCATTATTTTGTATTTTGTACTTAATATTTGTAACTCTATCTATCTATTTTTTGTAAATAAATATTATATTATTATTATATTACTGCAAAAAATTGTTCTCTTTTATGCATTTGTAAATGATATAGAAGTTGTTAATAAAAAACATGTATGGCAAAGACAAGACAAATAAAGGTTACCAAATAAGTTAATTAATTTTATGTTTAATTAAATCTTAATTAAAATAGTTCATAAATGCCAAGGTATTATAATGTATCAACGGAAATGAATGAAACGATATTTTAATCTTGTGCAACTGATTATTCCTTAAAGAGATACAAACAAATGCCATTTCATTTCCTTTTTCTGAGATACAAAATGTAAAGATTAAATGTTACTGGAGTTACTGCAGTTAGCAAAGACGAGGTGGTTCTCTTCTTGGGGAAATATCTTATCGGTACAAGATTATGATTATTTTAAACAATGCCTTTTCCGCAACTGTCAAGAGAGAATTATGTTTTTTGGTAAATTTTTTGAGTGAAAAAAACATATTTACTGGTCTAGCCCATAAAATGTCAACGACATATGGCATCGGTAAAGTCTTTACTGATCCCTTGTCACTTTTGGTTTACAATAAGTTAGTTACTTGACAAGACCTGGACTCGATGGCGCTCGCCCTGAAAACAGCCAGATCACCCAGTAAAGAATCACTTTCCGGATGTGTTGCGTACAATATTTTTTCTGTAACCGTTCTTGCTAGTCTCAAAAAGTTGTTAACTTAAAATCTTTTACAAACAAAATTTATAAAATTCAACTGATAGTTGTCAGATTCTGTTGTCTAGAGTGCTTAATTATGTGTGTATGTACTCTATTATCGAAAAGTGACATAAGGGTTCGGTAAATACTTTACCGATCCCTTATATCACTTTACCGGGCTAGACCAGTAAATATATAAAAAAAATACTAAAAACAGTTAACTTTCTAAACGGTTGCGGAGAAAATTATTTGGTCACAATTAAAAATGATTAATTCAGTCTTCTTTGAAAGTAAGCGTCTGACATCTATCAGTTGAATATCATGAATTTTATTTGCAAAAGATTTCAAGTTAAAAAAGTTTTTGAGACTAGCAAGAAATATTGTACACCACACCCGAAAAGTGTCTTTACTGGGTTTGCCGGCTTCCAGGCATAGCTGGCGCTCGCTCAATAAAGAATTATTTTCCGGTCTTATTATGTAAATAGGTTTGTTCCAGCAATAGTCAGAAACCGTTTCAAACTGTTCTCGACATGCGCAAAACGAAATTGATGTTCCAGCAGACAATAATTGAGGATTCTGACTACAAGTTCAGTGTTCTGGCAAGTCAGTTAATTAGTTTCTAACCGATTTCAAACAGTTGGAAGAATTCGCGGATCTCCACGAATTTTCGCCTAGTCATGCACAGTTCAAATATAAAATGTTGTTAAAACTATTTGAATCATAAACGTATTTGTGAATAATCTAACATTCTATGGTAGCATTCTTCAGTTAGCAAGATAGAAATAATTCACTCCATCTTCTAAAACTATTGTTTTGGGAAATTTATATACAAATGATTCAAAATGATTGCAAACACAGTTATAGGTTATGTTATTTATAAGTAAGACAGTGCGAAAAAGCAGAGGAGAAGCATAAATGTCGTTCCAGAAGTATAAATTGCCAACTAATTCCCAACTAGTTGATGTTTAGACATGCGCATTCAAAAAATTCATCAAAGTAATCATCCACAAGTAATTTAAATTTATAGCTCGTTTTTTTCAATATCTTATTTTGTATTATATCTGTAATATCTATAAACAAACGGTATCATTAATTATAATTATACCAGTTTGTAATTAGGTTAAGCATGTTAATCTGAACAATAATAATAAACATTTTAATACACCTAACGAGTATTTTGTTGTTATACGACACGAATTGATGAAATTTTTAATTGTATTAATGTCATGGTAAGGTATGCGTCACAGAAGGTTTTTTTCAAATTAATGCACTTATTATTATTATCTTCTATTTACATAAATAAATTAATTGTTATTTTTTAATTTATGTATGAAAACTGGTTCAAAATGGTTTTGGTTCGTTATTTGTAGTTTTTAATATAAAAATATAAAATACTATCGTAATATACGAGAGAAAGTGAATCCACAGAACTGACGTGATGCGAAAATGATAAATATTGAAATGTCTTAACATTTAAAAAAAAGATGCATCGGCCGGGAATCGAACCCGGGCCGACCGCGTGGCAGGCGAGCATTCTACCACTGAACCACCGATGCCTTGCAAAAATTTCTGCCTATGTTGTAAACAGCTTGTGCTATACTAGTAATTATTGTGTTGTATAAAGCCTGCCACACACACACACACACACACACACACACACACAGAGACTTACATTAAGAGAGTAGTGTGAACGCTACGGAGTACTGTTACAACTCTCAGTGTGTGTGTCTCACACCAGGAATGCACATTTTTATACAAAGACAACTATAAGGCTTTTCGGGTGTCAAAGTCGGTTAATACCGCAGGACTAAACGGTAATAACCATGACATTACGGTAATAACAAGGTGGTATGTACACCCGAAATGGATGGTAACAGAAAACAGAACCCATTCCAATTTACTATTTGAATTTTAAATCTGAATGATGTGACATGACTGATAATTCTTCTATAAATATTCTATACTTTAACGTTTGTTAGACTGAACATCTTATATGTTCTGTGTATAACATGTTTATTTACCGTAAATAAATTTTTCGGCTACTTCTTCATCGTTCTCCTCATATTGGAAAATGATGTTAATGAATTTTAATAGCTTTTTTGTTATCATCACAGAATATAAAAATTGTATTAGCTCTAGTCTCTGTGTAGTTAGTACGCGTTTAACCTAAAAGTCACGTCTGTTTATAGTTTTCTGACATTTAACGCAGTCATCTCATAACCGCCGGTATTAACCCAAGTGGAGACTTCAGTTAAAACCAACTAATACCAGGTAGTACTGGATAGTACCTCGTGTTGCACTCGAATTACACTAGTTTTAACACATTATAACTTGGTCCTATTTGGTTATAACCAATTTGTCACCCGAAAACCCTTTATATGCCAGATACTGTATCCGAGATACAGTCTCTTGCTGGAATTTCTGTCCGATACTCTTCTTAGACTCTTGGCATACTTTTCTGCATTTGCGCAATTGAGGTAATTCTGCAGTGAGTAAATTTATTCAGTGGCGGTCACACATCAAATCAGTAGTGTCTATTGTAAAAACATTATAAACTGCAAAATAAAAATAATACGATAATATTACACATTTGTTTCCGAACAACACTGCTGGAAAGTATCCTCGAATAAATTGTTTCATATAAACGAATAGTCCATCAGTAGCTACGTCGCAAAATTGTTGGAACTGACGAGACACTAACATTTAATATCAAGCTACTATATGCGAAAAGTTGTCCGTAAAGGCTCCATAAGACGCAATGTAAAAGGTATATGCGAGATACCAGTATCTGGCATACAGTATCCTCGTGTAAAAAAGCTCTACACGAGAATACTGTATGCCAAATTGAACTGTCCGTTTTTTAAAAAGAAATAATTTGGACGACATTCCTTATAAATTAGCTGGAATGGTTTGAGTTATAGATTAACTTCCAAATTCGATTAAAATAATTTCGCTAAAATCTATTGTACCACCCATTAGTGCGCCGCTACTGTGCAAAATATTGTTTACTGAGAAGTTTCATCTCGTGCGCGCGTCGAACAAATGATTTCAGTGAGTGTTTTAACGCGGGAAGGCCAGACGAGTTGGAGATATGGTGAAGGAAGTAGCTGTGTATGAGACAAGAGTTTGCCTAAAACGGCATAAGTGAGCTTACAAGATTGATGAAGTTGCAGAGATGAGGTGAGCCGAGAAGGCGCCATTACCATGCTCTTGACCCAAGAGCCAAGGTAGTCCTTATTGACTATTTAAGTAACTAGCAATTTTCCATCTTTTAATGATAGTAGTTGTTGTAAATAAAGAAAACCATTGTACGTTCACCCATAAAATATGGTGGCGCCTACATATAAAAAAGTATACCTGCTTTAGTTCAATACTTTTGTAACATTTGGCTTGACGATTGTCAAGGGTAACTTTATTTCTTGCCTGTTTAGTTATAAGGTTGATTTATTTTATCTTTCTAACCTCGTTGCTTCCCTGGCCCGAGAAAAGAGTCTTAAATGTCTTTTTTTAATAAACCTGTTTTATATAAGCTTGTTTCCTTTAATTTAAAATTTAAATTATTTTTAATGAGCAGGTGATAGACGTTATAAGATACTGGTATCTCGCATACAGCTTTTATTTACATTGTTTCTTAATAGAGTCTTTCATATGGACCACTTCTAGCACAATGGCGTAATGCTAAATTTCAGTATCTTGCCAATTTCAGTCCTCCAGCGATTTTACGACTGCGGAATATTGATCGACTATTGGTTTAAATGGAACCATTTATACGAGGATACTTTCCAGTAACAACTTGTCAGTGTTGTTCGTATCGGGCAGAAATTCCCGTAAGAGACTGTATCTCGGATACAGTATCTGGCATAGAGTATCATCGTATAGTAGGCCTAAAAGTCTCTGCATTTCTAGTTTTGACGTGCACAATTAAAAGTGCGCAGGGTTGAATGAGTGTCTCTGGGCATAAGTGTGTACGGGGTAAAGTTTCCAGACAAAGGTAGTGTGTTGCACTAATTAGTGTGTACGTTAATTCGATATTATAATTTATAATGTTGTAATAATTCATGAAATAGAATAACCGACTTATGCGGATTGTCTGAAACATTTTTAGAAGAATTTATTGAACCGTACAGAGCACATTCATGTCTGTGGAAAATTTTAGTTATTAAAGCGCACGCCGCTGCCAATAAACATAGTTAGCTCTGAGACATCATTATGATGTGGCGCATGCAAACATTAAGACAAAATTGATGACATACGAATCTGGTGTGGGGACAACGAGAGAGTACAGTTTTAAGGCACGCATTAAGAATTGATTGTGCATTCTTTCTTTAACGCAAGTCTGTGTGTGTGTGTGTGTGGCGGCCTTAATAATAATTAACCACTCGCGTTTGTAGACCTGAAAAACGTGGTACCTACTATTGAATGGCATAAAATAGTTTAGGTGTTGTATTTATTGTTTATTGTTATTTTTAAACGCGGACCGGTTCCGCTTCGCCCGACTTAACAATTATTGCCCCGTCGTTCTCATATGTGAGGATACTAGGTCGGCAACGGACCGCGTGTCATGCGAGGGACATACACTCTGTTCATTTTAATTGTAAAATAAATATTTTTGAATTTGAATTTGGTGTACGTGAAATACCATGTAAATTATACGCACCGACATGACGGTGAGTGTGAAAGCATTTCCATTATTTACATGGTATTTCGCGTTACACGAAATCGTAGTTCTTAAGATTGGGGAATTTGGTTCAGAACACCCTGTATAAGTAAAAATAATGTTTTTTCATAATTATTTCTATGTATTTTAAAATTGAGATCATGTCGGAAATATACATATATTTATTATTTATCGCATTTAAAACCACATCGGCATAGCTGCAATAACTTTATGTGAGAATTCAGGGGCGTGCGGTGAGTTTTGATACAGGGGAAGCAGTTTGTGTTATAGAGTGATGGGTAGCGCGAGGCCCCGAGCGAAGCGAGGCAAAAATTATTTTAAGAAAAGGGACGTGGCTTCCGTATACTCATTTTAAAACAAATGTCGAAAGCTGCAAAGTTATGACATCTAGAAAAAAGTACACTTGTAGGACCGCCACTCCTCAATAAACATAAAAACACCACAAAAATTAGACAACCCCCGATTCCAAAGCCGAAGCTGCACGGGCGAGGGTTACACTTATGAAAAAAACGCAGACACACAACCATATCCACCGACATTGTCAGCGCCGGTGGCGAGGATTGAACCCGCAGCGAAATAGAGAGTTTGTTAAGTAGTTAACATGTACATACCTACCTATTTACAATGTAGTTTAATCCGCCTCTCCTTTTTTGCGATGTCGGAAATAACTTCGTCGTAAAAGTTTGAATTTTTTTGACATCTTCACAAAGTCACTTTCTATTGTTAACAGGGACAATTTTGAAAGCCGCTCTTCACTGGTTAAATTTCTTGAAAAAGTTTTTATTCTCGTGTTCGTTTTGATAATTTTGAAAAAAAGGCAGCCATTCCACTAATACTTGAAAAAAAACACTTTGCACTCTTTAAGACACGCTGCAGATTGAGCTAGAACTAAATTTAATCGATGCGCAAAACAATGTACAAATATTGCATCCTGAGAAGTCTCTTTTACTTTGGCCTGCAGGCCTTCCAATTCACCAGCCATTACAGCGGCCCCATCATAACTTTGGGCGATAAGTTTGGCACCACACTGTAGATCATCGACTATCTGACAAACTATAGTATATAAAGCTGCGGCCGTTCATGGCGTTGCTACGTCTAAAAATCCTAAAAAGCGCTCTTGGAATTTCCCATTTGGATTTATGTAGCGTACTACGATTGACAACTGACTAATATTCGTAATATCGGTTGTTTCATCTAACATAACTGCAACAAAAGGAGCCTTTTTATTTCTTGCTTGATCTTTTCTAAAACAATATTGCTTATCGACTGAATCAAATCATTTTGAATATGATTTGATGTACTGCGAAATATCGTGGAGTGTTCCAGATGGTTACTTAAAATTGTATCGTATTTTACTAATAAATCAACTAAATTGATAAAATTGCCCCTATTAGCAACGCTTCGAGATTCAGTATGACCTCTAAAACTAAGTTCATTTTCGCCGAGAAAACAATCAATATCAATAAGTCCTTTTAACATTTTCTTTCAACTGTTGATCAAATGAATGCTCAATTCGTGATTTTCCAAATGTTTATTCTTTTAGCACCGCTCCCAAATGAGTTTCACACTTACCATGCCTTTTTGTCACTTTGTGAATGTTGTTTAAATTTGAAAAGCCATTTTTATTCCAAACACCTTTTTCATTTGTGAACAGTACATACACATGGCCAACAAAACAATTTACACAAATTTTCACAACCCCTTAACTACTGATTAGCACTGTACACTTCAATATTAAAGTACCTATAGCATGATTTAACTTTCGTTTTTAAGAATTTTAAATCAGGTGTTGGTTTCCCATTTCTAATAATATCCAGTTTATCTTGAAACGAATATGTTGAAAATCCCCTTTTCAACAAATTGCACACCACACAAACGCAAATAATATTTTCCACAGTGCTAGAACCAGCTTCCAAATTTAATAAATAATTCTAAATCTGCGTACACGCGCACTAATATTCAACGTTTTAAAAATCACTTGTCGCCGCACCACAGGTTTAGAAACACCAAAAAAGTTTTTACAAATATAGCACAAAATCTGAGAATAATACTAGAAAGATTAATATTAAGTATAATATTAAAATCGATATTAAAATCGAGATTAAAATCGAGATTAAAATCTATAAAATAAAACGTATTACGATGCTATATAGCTCAGATATCAAGATTATGAAGTGAGATGGGATGCATTTCAATAAGTTACCTACTTACCAGTACATATATCGAAGTTGCGCGAGTTCGTGTTGGCTCGATTAATCGAGTGCGTCATCGTTACGATTTTAGCGTGCAACATTCTCTCAGCTGCATAAAAGCAGGGCCGTATCTATTGAAATTGGGTAAAAGTAAATTTTAATGATTAATATATGTGATAAATAATAATTAGGTTCTATTTATGTGTTTTTTTAAATAATCCCAGGGGAAGCACTGCTTCCCTTGCTTCCATGGACCGACCGCCACTGTGAGAATTGTTGATAATGATTGCATAAGATAACAAGGATAATCAAATTGTCTTGATCTTGTATTCATATATGTACCTGCTGAATATATTATGTACTACATAATATTCATTGTCAGATAAGCCTATAAATTTCATTAATAATAATATAAATAAGTATATAATAAGATTATTATCTAGAACTATTATTACATGTTTTATGTCAAGTAGCATCAAGTAAAATTTATACATGTTGGGATGAGTAGTAATTTTTTTGGAGGCGTTAATGTAAAGAATTTAAAAAATTGATAGTGGGCTACTGAAATTGAGTTTTCGTTAATGACTGTTAGGCATGACATACTGAAGAAAAAACACAAGGTGTCCCGAAAATTATCTGCCATGTTTCGGGAACCGATAGAACACCCCAAAATAATACAAGTTGTGAATCGTTTCCGAGTTTCCTTGAGCAAAATAAATTTCAACGCCTTGTATCTGAAATCGAGCGAAATACGATGCATATTTATTAAAAACTTAAAATGGAGTCCTCTCTAGATTGTCGAAGTCTTGGTACTTAAAAGTGGGACATCCTGCATATATCATCGGGACAAGAGGAATTCATAAATAAATGCCAAACTTTTTATAATGCTTAACTGAGTAGGTACAGCCTAGCACGATTCGTGACCGACTATAGCTGATTTTTTTAAGAAAAAGGACAGGCGCTATAAAGTACCAGTAGTTGGAAGTGGAGGTAAATGTGGAACCAGATTTTGTTAGGAAGTTTCTCAGAAAAATCGAAAATTTAATTTTATGTTCATGTTTACTTCTTTTCGTTCGTATGTATAACAAATACTTCAGCCAGATAGAAAAGGTATATGAACGATGGGTAACTGGGATGAAATGAGACAGATTCGTTGAGCACGGGGAACTCACCGCTACAGTCAGTGCTCCAACACCACCTACGATACGCTCACGCACCATGACCTCACCATTACTGTTATTGTCTCAGCTCCCATGTCACAAAAAAGCGAGCATCTCAAATTTAAAAGGTAAAAATGCTTGGAAAACATGTAAAACACATGTTACGCTCGCCAGACTAATGAAAATTTGTTAATTACTACTTTTAATGAATTTTTCAAATTAGCAAAACAAATTACTTTTCAAAACGCATGCTTGAAATTTACACAATTTATTAAATGTGTCAATTTTGAAAAAATTTGTCTGGATGACACGCGCCCAACATAAGGTGGGTTGACTTCCGGCCAAAGTGCTGACTAATTATCGTGTATATGCTACCAATGAGAAGCATTGCGTCCACTTGTGCATTATCTTGTTCGGGTTCCACCAGAACAATTTTTTTTTTTTGCAAATTGTGATTTATATTTTGAATCCTAACGTAAGTATCTAATATGTCAACTAACGAGTCTATGTCTTTGTTTCTTAACTGAAAAATAGGGAAAGACATAGGGTTAACCAGTCCCAATTACATCCGGTATAATCAATGAAACAAAAAATCATAATATAAAAAAATTTATTTACATAATTATCTAAATTTACAAAATTTGTCGAATCTTTCATTGATCTAGTTTTTACCATGGATGTCCTGAATATGCTACGACAGGGGAGGCAGCGGCGTAGGCTACAGGGGCGGCAACTATGGTCTTTTTGTACTACTGGAACTGCAGCATAAGTTGCTATAACTGGCTTGCTGATTACATCAGTCCTGCAAAGAAAAAACATTAAAATAATATTTGGTAATATTAGCACTTGCGTGATAATGTAATGAAATGATCCCTCGAAAGTTGAATGAATGAAAAACTTGAGGCATGACTACAATCTATAGGACAAAATCTGCCATCAGGTAATGCGATTTGATATACATTCAATATATGAAAAGATAAACGGAGTATTCCTTAAATTATTAACTTGTAGAGCGAAATATGCGTTCTACTCTTGCCACGCACTTAGTTTATTGGATGTCTACACTCAAAGTTTTCCTATTTATAGTGCACAAATATTATGAACGTCTCCGCTTTTGTATTTGGCCATTCTGTAAGATAGTTTCAATTAAAGCCGACTAAATTTGCAAATTTTTTCGAAAATAATAACGAATTTTGCAAAGACATCTGCCCCAATAATTTCTCTTAATGTTTTGCAGGCAATTGTTTAATTTCAGAACTATAGTAATATATAAAAGGAAGAACTTTAAACATTTAGTCGTACCGAAGTGGATCTCCAATATGGCAGGTTTCAACGAATTTCTTAGAAGGAATTGATTTAAGGAAATTACAACCACAAGGATATTCTCGTTTTTACGTACCAATTACTACAAAATGGGCCTTTAAGATGGCGGTTTTGATCAAGCTTCTGCCTATGCTATTTAGAAGCACCCTTACAAAGGGTGATCCTTAAGTACAGGCTCATCACGCGAAAATGTCCTTTCTTGGATTAACCTGTTTATTTTTGAACTTATCAAAAAGGTGTAAAGACCTTCCTTAACTAATTTTGTTCGCAGAATCCAAATTTTGAATAAAAAAACAACTGCGCAACGTTTTTAAGAAATACGACGTCTTACTTTGTTTTTTTTAATAGAACATTCTACATATTTTAAAATAATTCGATATTCCTCATTTTTCTGATTACTAAAATACCACACGTCATATTATCTCAAAAAGATTTTGAGATATTTGGATTTTGGTATTGTTATATCGCTAATGATTTTGTTGTTTTCCTGCCTTTGAAATCATTCCTGAAATAAAGATGCAATTTACTATCAATGTTCTTCAAAAAATCAGTACCTGTCATGAGTTCTTCTTCTTTTTTTCAAAGGCAACTACATTTAACATAGTCATTAACGATATTTTAATACCAAAATCCAAATATCTCAAAAACCTTTTGAGATAACATGACATGTTGATGTCTTTGAAATCAAAAAAAAAAAAAATAGGAGAATCGAAATACTTTAAAATATATAGGGTGTTCAATTTAAAAAAACAATGTGAAATGGCGTATTTCTTAAATACTGCATATAAAAGAATATTAAAATTCCGAAAACTCAGTATCGTATTACTTTTTTGGTGGAAAACCTCAACTGAAAATTCACCTGGACGCCCCTGTTGGATTAAATACTTTTAGAGCCAAAATAAGTCCCATTACGTATACCAAGTTTCATTAAAAAAATCTCCATGTATTTCAGAGATATTAAGAAGAATCTTCCTTTTTTTTTTTTAAGAAAATCAACACACTATCTCCGAAGAACGAAACTTTATTTGAGCTTCTAGTTTCAAAATTGGCTCAGGAATTATCATCTTCTGAGTTTTCTCGATGTACTTAAGGGTCACAGATTTGTTATTATTTTTCTAATTCCACATAGCATCTGATATATGATCTCATCCAATCAGTATTACCAGTTATAATAAAAATTGTGTGCGATTTAAAAGTTATTTTGAAAGTGATGACATTGTCAGTTTAACAAAGTTTTCAGAAATTCTGCAGTTTTTAAGGATATTAAAATGTAGTCTATAAAAAATCTCTAAAATAATTACAATTTTTTCTTTGAAAAATTGATTATTTATGAAATCACTTATATCAAGCCTATTTTTAATAAACGGTTTATAGCTTCTGATTTTATTTCACTGAGAAAATATCTTTAGTTTGTGAATTGTTCTTATAATTCAGATCAGACTTGAATTAATTTTACCGATTTCAGACTTTTTCCTAACAATTTAAAATTACAACGTTCAATTTGAAATCAAAAGTATTAGTTTCAAATCAAACTTGTGAATTTCAAATGAAATAATTCCTCAAGTCATATTACCTGATTTTTTCTTTGTAATAACGAATCCGAAATCAAATATTTTCTACATTTAAAACTTTCTTATTTAAAATCTGATATTTAGTTCTAACATGTCAGACAGAAGTACTTAGAAGAAATGGTATATTATTGATTTATTTCAATTTGGGAATCATCGGTTGATGAAATTTAAAAAAATGAAGCAGAAAAGTTGTTTGATATCAAATTGACACCTATAATATATCCTGGGATGCCCTGCATATTAAAAATTACAACTATTATAAAATTGGTTATTTCAGAATTCTGGTTTATTTTATTCTAAATTCATTTTGAAAGCCATTAAAGCAAGTTTTACAATTTTTTAGAACATAACATTCTATATTTGTAATTTGTTACAATTAATTATTATCGGAATAAACTATAAACTGAATCAAGAAATTTTAGTTTCCCTTTAGATGCTGTATCTACAGTTTTCTTAAAACGTAAAGTTTATTGATAATAAAACGTCAACGTCCGGTGCACTCTCCTTTGCTAAGCTTGTACAAAATTCTAGAGAGGTCTCCCGCCCCCGGCATGTTTTTCTTTCTAGAAATTTAGATCGTATTATGCTAAGATCATCATCTTGTGGTGGACAATTTAATTTAGAATGAAAATCAATTGAATTAAATTTATGCGTTATTATTATACGCCACCATTAACAAAGAAATGTAAAAAAACACGAAATTAGAACAATCGTAATTTTAATTTATTTGAATTATTACTAAATTTTATCCTTAATTTTAAGTTTAAAAGAGATAAATTTTTTGCAAATCGTGAATTTTGTAGCTGGAGAAGAATATTAATATAACAGCTTCTGATTTCTAACTTGAATTCTGTCAAAATATGATTTATCCCAGCTTTAATGTGGTCTCAAAAGTTTATTCTAATTTAATATTTTCATTTCAAGTTCCACCTGGTAAGTTCTGAATTTACTTACTGGAGACAACTACAATTTTAACAAAAATTTAAATAATATTTGGTGGTTTCACCGCTTAATTTTAATCATAATGAACGGGATACAAAGGAAACAGTTAAAAACTAAATAAAAATACGTGTTCTTATTGTACAACTCTTAAGCATATTTTAAAAAAAATTATATATTTTATAAATATAATCGCACCCTTTATCGTATCTGAAACATACCTGTACGAATGGCTAACAGCGGATGGTACCGCAATGGGAGCAACAGCAAGAGGAGCGGCTATTGCAGAATATCCTAAACCTCCGTGAAGAAACCCGGGTTTAGCGACCGCTACGGCTACGACAGCGAACAACACCACCAGTTTGAACATTTTGTAGATGTAGAGGTCTGTGTTGTTTGTATAAGACTAACCGAGAAAAACTGATGAAGAGGAACATCTTCGGCCGTCTTTTATATTGTTGGCATTGATATATGTATAAGGAAATAAATACATTAGTAATAGATCGCTGGATGATGACGCAGAATACCCGTGTTGGTATTGGTGCAATAAAACTTTCAGCCAAGAATTCTTTTTCAGCCTTGAATATATGTAGCAATTTATTATCCTGTGATCTTGTACCTCATTTCAATAACAGGCAGGAAATTTGTTTGCAATAACTAGTCGGAATGAAAGATATGAAAATATCGTTTTTAGTCAAAATTGAACGAGTATTGTACCATCTGTCACTTGGTTAGACTAAGTTTACCCTTATTGCCATATATTTATTTATTTATTTAATACAATATGCAACAGACACAAGCCCAGTTATAATAAATTATTACAACAGAAAGAAATATAAAAAAACTAAAGCTGGCTCGTTTTAATGCAGTTTAGCGAGCGGAGATAGTGATCTTGAAAGTGTGATAACTTTATCTGTGCAAAATATAAAATCCAAATTTGTTATTTATACACTAATCTTAATTATTGTTAAATTAAAAGAGTTACTCGATAATAAGAAAATAATTATTATGTATGCAAATCAGATTTTTGCATTTTCCGATGCGTTTTCTGATGTTACAAAAAAATTCACAAATTGTTTATAATGAGAATATTAAGGAGAATGCAAAAGAAACAAATTTGTACTAAATTTAGTTATTACCAAGGACATCGATATTTTGTTATTACTTATATGATAAATTTTTTTATTTTTTCAACATTTTTTTTGTTTTAATCTGTTTAACTTATACACCACGTCATGTGAATAAAAGCGCTGTATCGGCAATTTCTCTAAAATATCAAGAAAGAGTGCTTTAAGAAAATATCTGATGTGGCCAGCACAGAACGTTCTTATACCAGTATATTATAATAATAATATAATAATAATAAAACATCTTTATTAATAGTGAATAAATACAAAAAAAAATGTATTTACAATAATAATGTTAGATGTTGGGGAATGCTGGGCGAAGTTTAGCCAAGGCTACTCTTACACTTAACCGCGCATTTTAAGGATGCCAATGTAAAAAACAGAGGCATTATTTAATAGACTTAAACTAATATTAAAACTATAAATTATTTCACGTTATTTCTTAAACTTATAACATCTGTAGTGCAGTGCGTTCGGAAAATAAACCTATATCTATTATATTACATGTATAAACAAAATAAAAATTTAAAACTAAAGAAATTTTTCACATAAAACTAACGTTACTTTTATTTATTTATTCGTCCATTTAATAATTCATTTTTATAGAGATTTTAAATTGCTGCAGTGACATTGATTTAAAATTTTCTGGTATACCATTGTACAATTTTACTGCATTGTATGAAAATGATCTTTGAAAAATGGCTGTGTTATGTTGGGGCATTGTGAACATGTATTAAACCTGATGTTAACATTATGAATAGAACTTCTGAACACAAGTTTTTCCCTAAGGTAATCTGGAGTGGAGGTCAACAGCAGTCTATGAATAAATGTTAAATAATGATATTTAGCATGATCTGCCATTTTTAGCCATTTAAGCTCTGTAAATTTATGAACTACATGGTCAAATTTCCGCAGATTGTATATAAATCGACAACAGAGATTTTGTACCCTTTGTATACGGTTTTGAGTAAGCACATCTAAGCAGGGAAAGTATACAATGTCACAATAATCAAACACAGGTATGATTAAGGATTCACACAGTTTTTTCTAAGTTTGTAATTCATTATATATTTGTTTGCATATAAGACTTTCATTTAAATATAGACTTTTTGAGTTAATTTGGAAATGTGAGAATAAAATCGTATTTTTTCATCAAATATTACTCCTAGTATTTTTGAATTCTGGGAAAATATCAGCAAAGTATTGTCTATTTTTAGTTTTAATTCATTTTTTATATCTATCCGCTTATTATCGGAACAAAATAACATGACTACACTGTATAATATTATAACTTGGTGCATGTAGAATATTCAAGTTATATAATTTCAACGATTCTGTAAGTACAATATAATCAAATAAATGATTAAACTGATGCAGAAATACCTGTAATTCAATATTTTTCGACAAATTTATATTAGCAAGCGCGCTAATAATTTATATGTATACTATAACGGTGTCTACCAACTCTACAGTGAAAATTTCTTTAACAATCATTTTTCTGTAGAAAACGTTTTAAAATAATTTATCATTTAAAAAATTTTACTTCCATCGTTTGCAGTTAGTATGATATGTAGGTGTCTATACGTATCAATATTTTGTGGACCGTAAAAATAAATTTATCGTGATAATTTTATCGATAAAGAGTTTAACGTTTTTGATATATTATTGCACGAATTTTTTGAGAAATCAGTATGTGAATGACGATGTGTTATGTAGTGAGAAATTTTGAATTTCACAAAATTATTAGATGGTACGTATATTTAATTGCATTAAACACTGATCGCTACTTAAACCGCGAAAAACTTGTTTATCCCCGAAATTTTACGAATGATATGTTACCGGAACTGACTTGGAGTACTCTTTTCTATAGAAATCTATTTATGGGTCATTAACACAGATTATTTCTCCGAAAATTACCTATTGTGTTGTTGTATTTTGTGTGTTTTATTTTAATTTATAATTAAATTTGTAAGGTTATGAAGAATTACGTTTTACATATTCCAATAACAGGGAGTCATATTGGAACAACCAAAGACGTGTGTATTATCTTTGGAACAACTACCAAAATTAAAACAAATTAGGTATTCTCTTTTTGGTAAAAGTTTAAAATATAGAATGAAATGAAATAAAATAACGTTAAAAATGTTTTGCTAACTATTGTATTAAAACAAACCAGTTGAACAATCACTTCAAAACTTTAAACTGTTTAATTTATTTTTGTTTTTACTGAACAGAATAGTTAGAATTAAAAATAACATTCTTGACTCAGTGGTACTGAACATAATATGCATATTATTTCTTCAATAAAAAACAGAAAAAACTTATTTCCTATTTTTATTACTAGAGGACTTCCAGCCAAGTATATGAACAATTTGTCCTACGTTCGTCCGAGTTTTCGGACTTTCAAAGTAAAAGAATTTTGGTGCTGATATTCGAAAAATTGTTTTAATTTGTTTTACTTGTAGCTCCAAAATTTGATTGTATTTGTTCAAAGATCCCATTATTTTCGTAAATATTTACGAAAATAATGGGATTCTTTGAACAAATACAATCAAATTTTGAGCTACAACCAAGAACAAATTAAAACAATTCTCGAATATCAGCAGTAAAATCTTTTTTAACCTTGAAAAAGTCCGAAAACCTCGGACGAAACGTAGGACAAATTGTTCATATACTTGGGCTGAAGTCCTCTAGTAATAAAAATAGGAAATAAGTTTTTCTGTTTTTTATTGAAGAAATAATTTCTACCTTAACAGCCAACAACTTGTGTAAAATATCATCTATAATATGCATATTGTTTTTTTTATAATTCAAGTTTCAGCGTTTTGGCAATAGCATAAGGGAAAATAATTGTTTAAAAAATTGTATGTTATACATATCTGTGATAAGTTTTGTAAAAGTTAGAAAATAATAATTAACAAAAATTTTTAACGTTATTATATGTCATTTCATTCTATAGTAAAATTAGTGGTTGAATAGAGACAATCAGCCTTATTCTGGTGGTCATTAGTTATTGGTTATTGAAAAATATCTAATACATACGGAAGTTTAGATTCTGGCGTACATTAGTATTGATGGTATATCCACAAAAATTATAAAAACTGCTTTTGAAGTAATTGGTAATAGATTCTTGGATGTTATTAATAGTTCCCTACAAGAAGAAATTTGTCCTAGCAACTGGAAAATATCTGTAGTTACGCCTATTCCCAAAATTTTGAATACAAAAATATGTGAAGAATTTAGACCAGTTAACACGTTGCCAATATATGAAAAAATTTTAGAATTGGTAGTAAAAGAACAGTTAGATACCCACTACAAAGATAATAATATATTAATAGCGAATCAATCTGGCTTTAGAGAAAGTCATTCTTGTGAATCGGCATCTTCAATTCATCATATCGGATTGGGTTAAGACAATAGGTAAAAACCAAATCATAGTTGCAGTTTTTTAGACTTTAAACGGCATTTGAAACGGTGAATCGACAGTTATTAATATTAAAGTTAGAAAAAATGGGTGTTGGTGGATCTGTACTCAAATGGATTGAATCTTACTTAACTGGAAGAAGACAAAAACGAGATACGAAAATAGTGTATCTAATGTAATAGATAATGACTTTGGTGTGCCACAGGGAACAGTGCTGGGACCATTGTTATTTGTGCTGTTCATAAATGATATAGTTAAATCAATCAAAAAATGCAAGGTATTTGCAGATGACACATTAATTTATGTATATGGTGAGAATATAAATGATGTTATTAATGTTATTAATCAAGATTTAAAAGAAATATTTATTTGGTTATGTGACAACAACTTAAAAGTAAACACTGATAAAAGTAAATATATGATTCTCGGTAAAAAAACATATACTAAATCATCTACAGGTGGAAGAAAATATTGTATTAAATAATAGAATATTAGAAAAAGTTTCTGAAATTAAATACCTTGGGTTTATAATAGATGAATCCTTGACCTTCAAATGTAACAGTGATTATATCATTAAAAAAGTTACAAAAAAAGGTTTATTTCTTACAGAGAATTTCAAATTATTTATCAATGTTTTCAAGAATATTAGTATATAAATCTATAATAGCTCCACATTTCGAATATTGTGCAACTCTACAGCTATATTTAAATAACAATGAAATTCAAAAGTTACAAAACATGTAAAATAAAGCTATGAGGATAATTTTAAAATGTAACAAATATACTCCCATTGACACAATGTTAAATGTTTTAAATTTTTTAAATGTTAGACAACGTATACTTTTGAAAGCTAATTTATATTTAAAAAAAAAATGGCATGGCTCCGAGATATTTATGTGATAAATTAAATTTCGTTCGACATATTCATAGTTATAATACTCGTAGTGTAAATGATATAGTAGTGAGAGATATGACAATTTAAAGGAATCAAAATCTTTGTTCTGTACTGGTATACAAATATTTAATGTTTACCAAATGAAATAAAATACTGCGCAAAATATAATGTCTTTATTAAACTGTGTATTAGTTATGTTAAGCAACAATTCTGATTATTTACGGTTAGGTTAGGTAATATTACGCTAAGTTAAGTTAGGATACAAAGATATTTGTAATTATTTATAGTTATTATATATTTAGATTTGACATAAGATAGAAAATGCATAATGTACTTGTTTATATATATATATATATATATATATATATATATATATATATATATATATATATATTGTAATTCAATTGTAGCTTTTTAGCTAATAAAGATACATTATTATTATTATTAGTAATTTTCAATACTGATTGTTAACCAACATTTTTGAAAAATTGATGACTTTGTAAATTAACTAATAATTGCTATTCTAGTGATCAATAATATTCAATTTTATCTACAAGACATTGGAAATTTAACAGAGTGAACGAAGAAACTATTTAGAACCTTAGTTATTGATAGTTTTGTTAATTAAAATAGTTATGGCCAATTTAGAGATAATTTCTTTAATAGATGCTCTTGTTAATTATGAGGTAAAGTAAAAGCATAATGATAGGTCTGCGATAAGAACAGAACATTTCTATAAGTAGAATTTTTTAGATTGAGCATAATAGAAGAAAAAAGGTTAAGGGATATCTCCAATCCCTCAAATTTATCTAATAATTTATACATTTTCCCGTAAGACATAAGTCTTTGGGATTCATGTTAGGGGTTAGTTTTCTGGATAAATAATAATATACCTACTGTTTTCTTCTAAATATTTTAATATTGCATTGCGTTTTGGAAATGCGTGTACACCTGTGTACAACTATACACAGTTTGTAAAGATAGAGAACTTAATCACAGAATGCAAAGTTACGTATACTATTCTATTTGAATATTCAACTTAAAATCAAATAAACAATGAAACTACTGAAGTTATTGAATAGTATTTTATAATTAGGGAGTATAACGTATCCTTTAGAATAAAACACAAATTACCATACCAGTCGTTATTAATCTTTTGACAAAGCTTGTAGGCCAACCCCACCAAAATTCCAAATTAATCTTCTTTTTTCTTCTTTTCTTTTTTGTTTCCTTTTTCCTTTAAAATTCGTTTATAATTATTTATTGAAAAAAATCATTATATGTTTTAAGTACATATAACTTTTGGATCAATTAGAAATTGTTAAAAATTAAAAATTAAGTGCTGTGACATAGCCGCTCAATAGACAAACTGTCTTAAAAAAGGATTTTCGAGATTGGGATTTTCCCTTTCTTGATAAACAAAATTTATCAGTGAAATAAATATCTTCTTAATCATATTTTTTTGACCATTTTTATCAATTATTTTTAATGCTACTTTGTTATTTTTGATTCATTAGAACAATTAAGCTTTATCTTAGATAAAAAAATACTTGTTTTTGGAGACTTTAATGTACCAGTCTATGTAAACAATGAAAATAATGATAGGACCAATATAATTACTAACTTTGCAACCTTCTTCGATATTCAACAACATAACAAAATACTCAATAATTCAGGCCGTCTGTCTGCTCGATCTTGTTTTCTCAAATCTGAAGTGTCAGATACTACACAATTATGCGCCACTTTTAAAAGAAGATATTTTTCACCCAGCTCTTTTTTGTCAAAACAAAGTTTCTCTTAAAATACACAAACTTTACATTCCCTAATAATCAGAAAGCCTACAATTTTAGGAAAGCCAATTACCCAGCTCTATATAAAGCTATCTCTGAAACCGATTGGTATAATCTACAAAACTTTTCAGATATCAATTTAGCTCTCGAAGAATTCTACAACATGCTTCATTACATCATAGATCAATACGTTCCTCAATACAGAACATATAAAAGGATTTATACAAAATGGTATACCAACGAAATAATCAATAACATCAAACAGAAAGACAAATATTTCAGCAAATTCAAAAAAAAACAAAATTCAACTATTATCTCGAACAATATAAACAACTTAGAGCTTTAATAAAACAACAGATCGATTTAGCTTATCAACAATATATCTCTAGTATACAGAACTCAATATCCTCCGATCCAAAACACTTCTGGTCCTTCATACAATCGAAAAGACAACAAACAAGAGTACCTGAAAAAATGTCATATAAGGATAAAGAATATGATAATCAACAAGAAATTATAAACGTATTTGCCGAATTCTTTAGTTCAGTGTATAGTGCTCCAAGCAGAAGCACGCAAAATAACGATGTGACCCGATACAACAACAATTTCGAAACTATCAGTATAAAAACATTTCTGTCAGAAATAAAGGATGCTATAAAAAAATTAAAGAAAAACCGCTGCCAAATACTTGGGGATCAGAACTTCCTCACCGTGCGTAGTAAAACTCGACGTGTGGTGGAGATTATAATAAAAAATAATTTTTGACGTTTCAAAAAAAGTGACATTTTTGGCGTTTCAAAAAAGTCACATTTTTTTGAAATTTCAAAAAAGTCACATTTCGACGTTTCAAAAAAGTCACATTGGTGGAATGTCACTAATATTTTTTTAGACCGATTTTGCTCATCAACGAAATCAATCTCTTGCTTGAACTCTAGAATGTGTGTACCAAATTTGAAAGCTTCATCTCAAAAACTGTAGCTGCTATCACGACCACAGACACACAGACAGAAATTTTTTTCTGTCTGAAATTTTGTGTATCGTCATAATTCGTCAAGATTCGTTCAGAAATGCAATAAAAATTTTCAAACATAACTTCCTCACTTTGAGGGGTGAGGAAGTAATAAAATAACATCCGGTCCGGATCTTATACCATCATTTCTGGTGAAAGGCTACGCTGATGCACTCTCCATACCATTATTCATACTGTTCAACATTTCCATTAAAACGTCAGTAATTCTCAACCAATGGAAAGTAGAAAAGCTTTCTAATTTTTAAAGCAGGCGATATGGCCCATGTATTATAGAAAAATTTCTATTCTGTGCAATTTTGCGAAGGTGCTGGAAATTATTCTATACAATCAAATATATTTGTCCACAAAGAACATATTATCTCCATGTCAGCACGGATTCATGTCTAACAGATCTACTGTTACGAACCTAGTGTCATTCAGTCAAACCGTGTCTAAAGTTATAAACAAACAGGGTCAAGTAGATACTTTGCATACAGACTTTACCAAATCCTTCGACCGCATTGATCATCAGCTACTGCTATAAAAGTTGGAAAAGTCCGGATTTAACCTAAATCTACTAAACTTTTTTCGATCATACCTAACACTTCCTCACCCCTCACTTTGAGGGGTGAGGAAGTAATTGATTGTCCTCAAATTCTTTCACAAATTAATCTGCTGATTCCTAGAGCACAATCTCGACAAAATCTCACATTTTATAATATTCGAGCCAATAGCAACGTGATATTAAAATCACCTATATATTGTATGTGTTATAATTTTAACAAAATTAGTCAATACTGTGATATAAAAAGAGCTATTGAAATATGCTAGACAAGCATAATCTTAATCTTTAGAACCAAACATTTCTTTATACCTCTGCCTTTTTATTTTATTTATTTACCTCTTCAAAATGCTCAAATGTTACTTTACACGAATTAATTATTGTCCTCAATTTTTAACGTTATTATATTTCATTTCATATTATTCATAAACCGACGGTCTAAAAGATGTCTTTCCAATATCAATATGATCACCAGAATACAACTTTTTAAAATCGATTATTTTCAATAAGCAATATTAGTTGTTTTGACATACTGAAAAATAATTAATGATCACCAGCCTTATTCTGAATAGCAAAATCTCTAGGAATTGTTCTAAAACAATTGTTCTAGGTGATACTTCTTCATGTAGCATTGAGTATAAAACATTCAAATTTCTGGCACCTTTCAGCCGCCATATTAAAAAATTACCGCCACATACATACACATTTTTATATGATTTTGAAAGCATATGCAAAAAATCTAATCAGCGCAGTAATAAACGTAAGTAACGCCTTTATTTTGTTTTGAAATGAATACTAAACAACTTAATTATTGAATTAACATAATTCCCCATTTTACGCTTGATTCTATTTTATATCTCTGTGAAATATGAATAAATATGCTCTGAAATAGTAGCATTAATAAATATAAAATTTATATTATTAAGCTTGTCAAATATAATATTAATTACTATAATAATAACTTTGCATTATGAAACGCTGAAATTATATTAGTTAAGTTACACAAAAAAATTGTTCTTAAATTATATCATATTCATGATAGCCTTGAGTATTGAAAAAGTTTTTGAAGGTGTTTTCATGTTAGTCACGCAGACAGGAACAAATAAAGGATTTCTGAATTTATTTTTACATTTATGTTTAAGTGTATAAAATGGGCTTGTCCACACAATCTTACCTAAAACTTTTAATTACGTAATTTATTATTTATTATGATGATGCTGATGAATTATAACGAGCGACTGCAGAATTCTTATTTAATTGGTTTTGATTTACGAGTTAAAAAGTAATTAAAATTGACCCTTTACATGACGTACCGCTAGTAAACTACAATATCCATTTTAAAAACAGACAGTTTCACTTAATTATGACAGATGACACAAAATCAAGTTAAAATTGGACATTTGTTCGTGTAATTTTAAATATCAATACAATTGAGAAACAAAACGATAAATTAAGCCTATAATTTATTCTAAAATTAAATAAAGTAACAAAATGTACAAGTCCGCTGACATGTTAACAGACAGCAAATAAAAAATAGACAAATTAATATCTCAATCAATTACTAACAAATTCATTATCAAGGTCTATATTAATATGAAAGTTACAACATAGGGCTAAATGAATTGCAACGTAACGTTACAATCCAAATATTAATTTCCTGAAACCAATTTACGTCAATAACAACACTATAAAATCCTGACAAAGATAGGTTCAGTTCAGTCAGTCTTAAGACTCGCAACGCAGACCTTTTTCAAGATGTTTAAATTGGTGGTGTTGTTCGCTCTCGTAGCTGGAGCCGTAGCTAAACCCGGAGTCATACATGGACATTCTGCGGTAGCAGCTCGCGCCGTGGCAGCTTATGCTGTTCCATCCGCTGTTAGTCACTCGTATAGAAGCGACATTGTCGTCAATAAACCCGTGGTAGAAACTTACGCGGCTCCAGCTATTGTCGCCACTCCAGTCGCTGTACCAGCCGCAGTCAGCCATACCTACAGAAGTGATGTTATCAGTAAACCTGTTGTGACAGCTGTAGCCGCCCCAGCTCTTGTCACCGCCCCTGTTGTACAGAAGATTGTAGCACCAATTGTTGCACCAGCTGCAGTCAGTCAAACCTACAGAAGTGATGTCATCAGTAAGCCAGTTGTAGCTGCTTACGGTGTCGTGCCGGTTGTGGCAAAAACAGTTGTCGCCACCCCTGCAATTAGCTATAGTGCTCATGCTCCCATCGCGCATGCTTGGTAATGAGAGGACTGTTAACATTGTTATTCTGATATGTGATTATTTATTAATAAAATATTAAAATTTAAAAAAAAAATCAAGTTTATAATAGTTTCTTTCATAATCCATGAAATGCTTGGGAGCTGGGATTGTTAACCACTCTAAAATTGTTCCAGTGAGTTCATCCAAGGCTCATTGTTATTATTACTCTTAGGGTTACTTATTTTGAATGAATTAAGTATATTAAAATGCCAAAAATGTTGCTGAAGATTGTTTAGTGGACAAATATAAAAAAGAAGGTATATTAACTTTCACTTAATATGTTTTCGTTTAAAATAATTGATTTATCCTGAATGGCAAGGAAGTAAATATTTTATAACATCTACATTTCAACATCCACATCTAAAATACACACCGTATCCATATACAACTTTTATTTGAAAAATGACAGATATTTTTTAAATTACATTACATAATTATAAATTTTCAACACATGAATTTTGATTGTCATTATAATTTTTCTATTACCAAAACCTACATTAGGAAAATACATGAAATTATTGCACATTATTTGGTTATAAGTTGGTGGTGCTCCGAATAATATTGAGAGTTTCTAAATGAAATTAAATGATGGTTATTATCACATTACATATTTTTTTCACCATAATTACAATAAATCTTGTTATTGCTGCATAAATGTTTACATTAATAGGATTACGACAAGCAGGCAACGTTAAAATGTAAAACTTTCTGAGACACAAAAAATAGAAAAAAAATGTATTCCTATATGCGTTCATCTGTGAACATAGTATATTTCTTATACAGAAAAATGAAAATAAATCAGAGTATACACTTAAAAATATAATAAATAAATAAAAATATATCACAACGTCTTCTTTTGTTACCGTCCATGTTCATAACCATGACCATGTTGATAACCACCCTGTCCATAATTATTATAATACTGATTTCCATATCGTACTCCAGATCCATAGAATCCTCCTAACCCATGACTTGAAACTACTGGCGTAGAATATGCAACATAAGTAGGTACAGGAGCTACGATTGTTTTCGTTATCACTGGTGTTAAAATTGCCTTAGTTACAATTGGAGACACACTAACAGATTTGGTATAGACGGGAACCACGTAGGAAGCATGTTTACCTGGTACATCCACCCTGCTACCATAGCTAGTGGCATAACCGATGGAAACTGGAACGACAATACCACCATGGCCATGGGGATCAACTGGAACTGCGATGGTAACTGATATTAAACCGCACAATACAATAAAAGTAAACATGTTTATAAATCAGTGTGAATAGCTCAAATTATTTGATGATACTATTAACTGTCTTGAAAATTTTTGTGTTTTATATGTAGTTACACAATTACAGTCTGGTTTTTACATGATCAGTTTAAGTGAGAAACCTTGAACAGTTATTGTTCAAAAACATGTGGTAATAGATTACAAAGAAATTGTTCTGCTCTATTGGCTAACTTAAATGATGGTAATTGTGAATATAGTAGCTTTGGTGACTAGACAGATTAATTGGTATATTTAAATTCTAAGTAAAATAATTTTTTTTTCAATGATTTAGTTTGTTTTTTAAACATGTTATAGCTAACAGGATGTTTCTTAATTATATCAAAAATGGATGTTTGTGTCAATATCAGTGTAAAATGACGGATATACAATACAATAAATGCATGGGTCATTTTGTTTTTCCGATAAGAAAATCAAACTTTGTAGCTATGGTCACAATGTTGATAATAATTCAAAGAAAAAATTTTACAACGCTTAGAGTGCGGAAAATGACAATATCGCAATTCTTGGTAAATTTGTTCCTGATTGTCCTTTGGGCAAAGATTTCAAACTGGCTTAGATAAGGGTGAAATTTTGGGTCAATAGGTGAAAAATCACTGGTAGACGAAGAAAGTGTAAGGCTAGCAATTCTTCAAAGCCTAAAGCATACTCCTTTGACATCAGTAGCATTAAATTCATCTGATAAAACTATTGTAACAATATTAATATACTTAAATTCTATGCATACAAGATTGCAGTTGATCATAAATTAATATTAATTAATATAATATATTAGTTTTGCTAAAGTTTATTAGCATTGAAAAATCGACAATGAAACATTATGGGGTACCCCTTAATTTGGAGTTCTATTGTTGGATTTTCATCCAGGAAAAAGGAAAACAATAACAGGTAGATCTAGAAAAAATGTTGTTATTAGTAATAAAATAAGAATAGAGGTGTTACGACAATCGTTTCCAAATTGACTAATTTGTAATAGTGATCATTGACCTTCGAGAACTCTGTTCCTGTTTTCTTTGGTACAAATTCAAGAATAAAGTGTTCAGAAGAAAACCAAGAAATTTCGATCAGCCGAAATATACGACACGAGACGAGATTTCGCTATTTAGAAGAGTGCATTGAGAATGAAGCAGGTCATTTGATACAATATATAATAAATAAATCTTCTGTTCTTCCTTTCACTCAGTTTGAAATAACAAAATTCTGGACAAAGCACAATTTCATTATATAAACATTTTTGCAACAATATAAATAAATGGCGATTTTAATTAATTAATTTTTTCTTTGATTACCGAAACGACGACAATTTCTTGAGAAATAAAAAATTTATATATGAGCACTTTACATGCTGTTTCACATGTGTGATATTGCAATATTTAATTATACAGAAACCAAGTAATGTAACCAAAACGTTTATTTCTGTAATATTTTAATAATCTAGAAAATCGTTCTATGGCAAGGTCGTTTAAACATGTACATAACTAATATCTAGGTAATGGGGCACATTTATTGCAAGAAGAATATGATATAGCAAGAAAGAAAGTTTATTCAAAAAAGAAAAAATGTACTTCTACAACAAACTGCACATATGAAAAAAGTAGTAGGTTATGTACCTACTACCCGTTTTTCTTATATTTTCGTTACTTTTATAGTTATATTATGACTGTTTGCCAGACAGCACAATATTATCCTATGGGCATCCTAGGGATAACCGTCTTGGATATAGTAGATATCCCGAGAATATCCGAAAATAAGCGACGGACATCCCTAGCATCCAGAAGTGATACTAATTTTTATATTCTTAACATGGCCTACGTATATACCTTTTGTATACCCTTAGGATACCTGGAACTTTTGAAGGATCTGTTCTAGAATATCCTATGGTCTTTGGTGTATGCTTTCAAGGTCATAATAGTTTAACGTGAATTTGATAATTTTTTTATGTATATGAAGTTTGTAAAGCTTTACTAAATGAGTAAAGTCAAGAGCTAGCCTACTACAGTCTAAAATAAATGCAAAAATTGAAAAAACATTAAGCATGTTTTCGATAAGGATATGCCTGTTTTTCGCATTTTTCCGTTTATTTTTAATTGTAGTAGGTTAGTTTTTTACTCAGACTAAAATGTAGTTTACTAATTGATAAATTTACAAGCTTCATATATATGAAAGATATGATCAAATTCACGTTGAAATATGACCTTGAAAGCCTACACCAAAGACCAAAGGATATCCTAGAACAGATCCTCAAAAAGTCTCAGGGATATCCTAAGGGTATAAAAACGGTATATACGTAGGTCATGTTAAGTAGGTTAGAAAAGTTCGATCATGGTGCATCAAGGCCAGCTTTTAAAAAAATCATATAGTATCCGGAATGATCTTTCGGATTTTAATCCAGAGGGTGCGATGGTGCTTGCAAAAGGACATAACCAAATGAAATTACTCTATTTTCTATTTACATCGTAATCCTAAGCTTATTTTTAAACATTTTGAAATTATAATACCTTCCGAAAGATTTTTCTTCTTGGAAATAAATAAAGTAATTTTCGTAGACGATCTATATAAAAAATATATTTTACGAATCTTTGTAATCCTGGATAGCATCCCGACCTCCGGAATCAAATCTGCAAATCATTCAGGATACTGTTCGTATATTTTAAAACCCACACGAGTTCTGGGTTCTGGATAGCATCCCGACCTCCGGAATCAAATCTGCAAATCATTCAGGATACTGTTCGTATATTTTAAAACCCACACGAGTTCTGGGCCGACATTTTAGAAATGTCATTCCTGATTATATTGTTTTAATTTAAAATTTTATTCACAATATATTTCATTCAAATAGCTGAAATTATGTAACATTTACCTAAACTCGAAATATTTTTACATGTATGTCAACACCTATTTAAATAAATAGACCAAATAATTATGTTTCTTTAATATTGTCAAAAAAACATAATGGTTTAGAGGTCAACAAGTATAGTATATAAAATTGTTAAAGTGAATGTTAATTTTTTAAGACAATTATATATTGAACTGAAAACCCTCACCATTTAGATTTCTTCAATTTATTAAATAATACCCCTATTATATGTTGAAGTAGGTGTTACAGAACATAATTACATAAATCCAAAAGAAATTGCGGAAACAACAATTTAGACGTGTGTAAATAAATAAATTGCAACGACTGTGCAAACATAATGATAATGAGTATTATTCAGCACAGGTTATGTTAAGAGAACAAAAAATATGGAGAGTATGTAACTTATTACGTGCCTTAAATATAGCTGTGACAATTAGAAAATGATGACTAAAATCATGTTCGATTGTATCAATATTAACTATGTTACATTAGAGGTATAATAATAATAATGAAAGCCAAAATGCGTTATTTGATTCACTTATAATTTATAAAAAAATTTATTTATTTATTTTATTGGCGGGAACGGTAACTTTTTGATGAGCGTCTGTAAACTTAGCGACACGAGTCGAAAAGTTATCCACAAAAACTTTTTTTTAAACTTCACTGGACATTGTGGGGCCCGTCCTTTGTATTTAAATAAATATAGATTTCTGTCTTTCAAAGATGTAAAAAGTGGTTAACAAACATTTTTCAGAAATGCAGTAGCAATATTTTAGATGACATTAAATTTGGTGAAAGTGGTACCACCAGAGGAGATACAATGAATGAAAGAGGAAAAAAAGGTACAATTTCGGGAAAAAAATTAAACATTTTTATTTCATGATAAAGGAAACAGAAAAATTCTCATAAAATTCCTTTATTAATGTGACCGGTTTCGTGAACAAATTAATTACTTCACATCATCAGACACAGGACTACAATAGAAAATGTGTGGTGGTTACATACATACATAAATAAATGTTAATAAGTTAGTAAAACTTAAAAAACAGGAATACAGAAGACAATTATTTCAATATTTTTTAAATTAGTAAAAACTTGTAAATAAAAAATGTTTGATAAAATTTGTACCAGAAAGATTGAAATTATTTAAAATAATCAGGATTACGTTAGTTTAAAAATTATAATATAGAAAATGTAAAATTTAAATAATTGAAATGTGTAAAAAAGGAAATTATTTTTATATAATACTTACATTTTTATAAATATAAAACCAGGGTAGTCAAATTAGAATTAAAATAGTTTTGCAACATGTCAAATTATAAGTAAATGTAAGATATAAATTTTGTTAGTATCTAATTAACCTTTTTAATAAAATTTCTAAAATTTAACGTGCTTCTTTTAAACACATACATATACTACAATAGTTAAAATCTAATAAGGGATAAATATTTTTTTTTTTTTTTTATTTTAAAAAGAAATAGATTAAAAATAGTGCCCTCTAACGGACTCTATAAGAACTAACGTACAATAAAATTAAAAATTAAGTTAGAAAACTATGTGTGCACCAGGTTTCTTTTTTCACAATAGTGGAGTTAATTATATTTCGACTGCAGATGGTGATAGCGGTGAAATTATATTTGAACGTGGTGGAAAAATTAACTTCTAAGAAATTGAGGTTATAATGTCGAGCACGTGGGACAGATTTCAGTAGAAAAATTACAATAATATAAATTAAATTAGATAACCACAGAGAAAGTCAATGAAGATTGAAATTGGATCTGTGAGTTCAACTAACTCTATAGAAAAGTTGTTTGTCAATGGTAAAGATCAAATAGACCCACTAGATAGATGTGGGGTTTATAAACTTTCGTGTAACACATGCAACGGCACATATATTGGTTGCACATATAGAAATTTTAAAACACGGTTAAAAGAACACGTCCGGTGTATCACCTCTTCATCAGGTTTCTCCCATTTTGCCAAACATCTTGCAGATAGCAACCATACATTTGATAATACTCTTAAAATATTACATTTAGGAAAAAGAGGAAATTTGATTAATAACCTTGAAAGTTTAGAAATCCTGAAAGATTCAAGAGATCCCAACACATTATCTCTGAACTCACAGATCCAATTTCAATCTTCATTGACTTTCTCTGTGGTTATCTAATTTAATTTATATTATTGTAATTTTTCTACTGAAATCTGTCCCACGTGCTCGACATTATAACCTCAATTTCTTAGAAGTTAATTTTTCCACCACGTTCAAATATAATTTCACCGCTATCACCATCTGCAGTCGAAATATAATTAACTCCACTATTGTGAAAAAAGAAACCTGGTGCACACATAGTTTTCTAACTTAATTTTTAATTTTATTGTACGTTAGTTCTTATAGAGTCCGTTAGAGGGCACTATTTTTAATCTATTTCTTTTTAAAAAAAAAAAAAAAAATATTTATCCCTTATTAGATTTTAACTATTGTAGTATATGTATGTGTTTAAAAGAAGCACGTTAAATTTTAGAAATTTTATTAAAAAGGTTAATTAGATACTAACAAAATTTATATCTTACATTTACTTATAATTTGACATGTTGCAAAACTATTTTAATTCTAATTTGACTACCCTGGTTTTATATTTATAAAAATGTAAGTATTATATAAAAATAATTTCCTTTTTTTACACATTTCAATTATTTAAATTTTACATTTTCTATATTATAATTTTTAAACTAACGTAATCCTGATTAATTTAAATAATTTCAATCTTTCTGGTACAAATTTTATCAAACATTTTTTTATTTACAAGTTTTTACTAATTTTAAAAAATATTGAAATAATTGTCTTCTGTATTCCTGTTTTTTAAGTTTTACTAACTTATTAACATTTATTTATGTATGTATGTAACCACCACACATTTTCTATTGTAGTCCTGTGTCTGATGATGTGAAGTAATTAATTTGTTCACGAAACCGGTCACATTAATAAAGGAATTTTATGAGAATTTTTCTGTTTCCTTTATCATGAATAATTACTCATATGGGATCAACCTATCTACGTTATTTTTATTTCATTTTTGGACGAATCTCGACGAAACATAGCTTTATGGAAAAAATCTATATTCTTGATGAAAAATTATAAATCATGTCTACTATGTCAAGCCAATAAAATATATTTAACAAGTACAACTGAAATTTTTTACACATTTGACCTAAAAAAATGGGATTATGATAAATTTGGCAGTTTGATATTTGAAATGTCTAATTTAGTTACAAAAATGTCAATACCAATAAGAAGAAATTATTAAAATATATGACATGAATTATTATTGACAGTATCGAACATCGCTGATAATTAGTTATTTAAAAGTTTTAATGAAACATTTTAAGGAACGCTATTAAAATTTAATTGAGGTAAGGGAAGAATTAAATATAATGATTTTTTTAGATCAGGATGATATATACTGGTATAAGAAAGTTATGTGCTGGCCACATCAGATATTTTGTATTAAGTAAACACTCCAAAAATGACAAAATCATATTTTGTGTATGGGGCCTATTGAGAAATGAATTTCATTACTTTGCAGTGTATCGTTGATAAAATAAAAAGTACTTATGTGTCCAACGTTGTATTTACTTCGACCTATGTTTTATACCAGCTTTTGTTTGAAAAAGGAACACAATTTAACTGTAATTTTTGATTTAGTTTAAATCATACTATAATTAAGTGTATATTAATACATAATTTATAGTAACTTTAATAGTTTAAACAATTTTATTTTCCAAAAAGGTTTTATATATAAAAAATAAATAAATAAATATAAAATACATTTTCATAATAATTTTAATCTATAATATTTATGTATATGTATATGTGTATTTATATATCTGTATATTTATCTATATTATATATATATATATATATATATATATATATATATATATATATATATATATATATGATTAAATATGATTTGAAGGAAACAACTACTCAGCGGGCAAATACCCCGACCTGCATTGAATTACACCTTCAAATCATGATAGATCGATAGCCAATATATATATATATATATATATATATATATATATATATATATATATATATATATATATATATATATATATATATATATATATATAGTATTTTTTTATGTTTGTCTAACATTTGTCTTATTTTTGTCAGTTTTAGAGTTCTGAGGATGCTAATAAATATAGCGAAACATTGACTAATTTAAAAAAGTAGTTTTTCTATTTTGAATAACCTATTCCCACTAAGTTGAAATATCAATATATAGCTGGTCACTACACACTCAAAAAAATATAAATAACACCATTAACCACTTAGGTGAATCAAAGGCCCAGTTTACAGAATTAGATTTTGAGTAATAGCCTGGGGGATTGTACGCGGAACATCCTGTATACATAAATGTTAACAAGTTTTTAACCATTATCATCACAGGTTTTATAGTATGTTTGTACACGTCTATTGTTACAATTCAAATCGTACCAACTACATTAAAACATTTGACCATCTGCTATGTGTTTCTTAATTTAAGCGAAAACATTGCATGACTGCCATAAAATTATTACACAAACACGCGTTTTATTATTAAATTTTTTAATAGTCATGTAATAAGCAAAGACACCGTTGAGAATTTCTTTTTTAATCACATAATTAACAAATTCGTTCTACATACTTGAAAAACTGACGGTCGCTGGGCAGCCATTCGTGACGAGATTAGACTTGAGTTTTCCCACAACAAAGGTCTTACTGATATTGCAATATTTTTAACAATTATTAGAGGGGACAAATTGCGCAAATATCATAATATTTCGCCTAAGAATGGTATAAAAGCAGCGGCATTTTTATGAAAGGATATATTCAAGTCACGCATTAAATCTAGTTAACTCAATTACCGGAAAAATGTTTAAGTTCGTGGTATTATCAGCTCTAGTGTGCCTTGCTGCCAGTGCTCCTGCTCCAGGATTTCTTCATGGCGGTTATGCTATTCCTGCCGCCACAAGCTACGCCTCCAGAGTAGATGTTATTCATAGTTCCCCAATTGTCAAGACCTATGCTGCCCCTGCAGTGGTGCACGCTCCAGTCGTCGCTAAAACAATAGTTGCAGCTCCAGCTGTAAGTTACGCAAGTCCAATTGTTTCCAGTTATGGATTGGGAGCAGGATTAGGACACGGTTATGGTTTGGATCACGGCTACAGTTTAGGACATGATTACGAATTGGGACATGGGTTAAGCCATGGCTATGGTGGTGGACTTGGATATAGTTACGGCCATGGATGGTAATTGATTATTTGTATAATATTGCTATGATTGTGTTGTAAATATCTTGTACATTAAATAAATGGAAATATTTAAATTTACTTATTTTTTCTTTTTTACTGCGAACAGAGATTTTCCAAAAAAAATAACTATTTAAAAGTGTTTGTTATAATTCTGGCAATAAAATTTAAATAATATATTCTCTTCGATTTATGCATGTATACTACTTACATAATTCAAAAAAATTAACCTCTGAGTTTGAGGACTAATACCGGGAAAAGTAAGGACTGAACAAATTTAGAATTAGTCCTTCCTGATTATTTAACAAAATACAAAATTCTGAAAATTTTGTGTTCTCATTTTTATAATTTCTTTAAAATATTTCAAAAACACTTGCTTTTGACGATATTTGTCATAATATAATACTTTAAACAATAATAATTAATAATCGAAAACTATTTAGGAAATATTAAAAAATTTTTTATTGACTATCATATCATGAAATGAAATGATATGAAATGAAATGAAATGAAATCATTTTATTGATCAATATTTACACCTTGGTGTTTGATACGTCGTTTACAACAAATATGTAGGTATATACATACATATACATATATATAAAATATAAATAAAAGAATAACATATAAAATTATTTCTCTTAATGGGTTTCTTCCATCACATAGTTCCCCCCATTTCTCCCTTAATATTAGCTATAGATCCATCAACTCCTATATCATTGTATTCGTGAGAGTACGTTATATTCAAATATATAAAAATATATAGGGTGTTCAATTAAAAAAAAAATTAATTAATAACAGTGATCCTATAATTTTTATATTTACTATTTTTTTCGTAATACTTAAAATAACAAAATTAAGGTGGGTGGTGAGAATTCTCACAAAATCACTCTATATAAGAAATTAATAAGATTCCTAAACAATGTCAACCTACTTTTACAAGGTCGTTGTTAGATTAGTTTCCTAATTTTGTATTACGATTTGTTAATGCAACCTATTAACCGTGGTTTTTATTCTGTTAAAAAAGGTGCCCTGACTCCTGAGCAAGAAGAGTGACCCTGTGTCTTCCTTCGTTCTGTTTATTTCATTTCTATTTCATGTTAGATTAGCTTATTGTTTTTAAAATTGTGACTGGCTAATGGATTACGATTATATTCTATGCCAGAAAAAAATTAAAGACGAAAATTTACTACTAAAATTACTTCACACGATATGTGTCCATATCTGTTGCATTAAGTACTTAGAAACATAAATAAAACACAATTTACCACACTTTTACAATACTGATTGTGTATGTTCATATAGCGACAATATTTTTTGCTTGTTTTAAGAACAAATCAGGGTTATTTGACGGTCATCAAGCACCGGCCAAACCATTTAAAAGTATATCCTATTTCATTCTGTTATATACGAAGTAATAATTATGTTGTATACGTATGTATAAAAAAAAACTGTTGGAATGTGTATTTATCATACATCCATTTAATAATCGATTTTTTTGCAAATGGTACAATCAAGTTATATTTACTGTATCAATTAAATTATGATTTACTGTAGAACAGGGAGTTCCCTCGGTTCATATCAATATTTCAGGAGGTGATACCTCCGATTATTTCACGAAAAAAGTTCATATGAACATGTGTCCTTAAAACGTACCATTGCCGAGATACAAGGAGTCGACGGTATTTTCATGATACATTTTTTGGAATATTGATTTACCCCATGGAAATATTGAGATGAAATTCACTATACCACAGCTGACTTCAAGCAGGCCATGAAATAGGCGATCGAGCAACACCATATGGTTGTCCACTCTCGCACCATTTTGTTTGTTTGGTTATGTTAATGTACCGGTACAGCCCAACAAGTAGTGATTTTTACTGATATCTTGTGTTTGTGTAGAGGATATTTAAAGTTTCGCCCGTAAATTAGTGATAAGGAACGGTCAACTGGACCCTGTAAAGTGCCAAATTAGGGCCAACTTTTTTTAGTTTTAGTCGTAAATAACTATTTTACGTTACAATCTTGTGTTCTTTCATTATTGTTTAATTTGCTATCGTGTATATTTAAATTTGTACGAGAAATTATTTTAAAATATAATGTGTTTCTCAAGCATTTGACATTTAAGAGGGTTAAGTATTTAGCTGTAGTGTTTAAAATTGTTATCCTTAGGGGTCTATTTTATAACGTAAATTTATAAAAATGTAAGTTTTTAAACTTATTACATAATGCCAAAAACCTGCTCTGTCCCTGGATGTAAATCCAATTAAATAGCACTTTAAAAGCTGGGGGATCTATGGTATCGACCTTTGGTTTTGGTTTTAAAACATAATGAAAACCTAGCTTGTCATAATGGATTGATTGATGAAACAAAATTTAATTAATACTTTTGACGACCTAATTACTTCCTCACCCCTCAAAGTGAGGAAGGTATGTATTCGTGAAAAAAATTTTGAAAATTTTTATTGCATTTCTGGACGAATCTCGACGAATTATGACGATACACAAAATTTCAGGCAAAAACAATTTTCTGTCTGTGTGTCTGTCTGTCTGTGGCTCGCGATAGCAGCTACAGTTTTTGAGATAAAGCTTTCAAATTTGGTACACACATTCTAGAGGTCAAGGAAGAGATTAAATTCGTTGATGAGCAAAATCGGTTCTTAAAATTTGAAATGTCAAAAAAATGTGACATTTTTGAAACGGTAATTTGAAATGTCAAAATTTTTTTTGACATTTCAAATTTTAAAATATTAGTGACATTCCACCAACGTGACTTTTTTTGAAACGTCAATTTGAAATGTCAAAAAAATATTAGGGACATTTCACCAATGTGACTTTTTTTGAAAGGTCAAAAATTACTTTTATTATAAACTCCACCACACGTCGAGTTTTACTAAATAATTGGCAGCGGTTTTTTGAATTATTCTAAAAAAAATCAATATTTCTGACTTGGACAATAATAGTAGAAAAAGATAGTACAATTTATTTTTATATTCTACAATTAACAGATGACCTAATTAGCATTGTCATCAAATTTCACTTGATGTAAGTATGGTTGTTAAGGTATTGGTAATACAGAATTAATTTTTATAGATTTCAGCTGGATGTTACCATTTGATCTAAAACTAACTAGATGGTCCCAAGAAGAAAATGAATTAGTTAGATACAAAAAATCAAATAAATATCGATCATTTATCTTTTTAACAAAAAAAAGTATATTTTTCAGTAAAGCTTCTAAAAGACTGGTTTCAAATTCAGATATTTTGGAGGTTCAGAATTCAGTAATAAATTAATTAATGTATTACCAATTTTGATTAATCAAGTAAAATTACTTATTAAAAAAAGCGTTATCCACCTGAAACCATTATTATAGCTTTTATATTGTATGCACTTTCTACATGTGCATATGATTTAATGCGGGATTATTTAAACTTACCTCGAAACATAAAAGATATCTCCAATATCTCTCATGTAGCATTGATATTGCCCCAAATACTTCTCCGATAATGACACGATATGGCAGAAGTACCAATAATTACCTAAATTATGTATTTGATTCCTTAAAACTTCATGAAAAAATTATATGTTAATAAAAGATTAGACAAAGAAGGAAAAAATTTAATTGTTGCAGCTGTAACGAAATTGCAGGCCATTTCATTCCAGTTTGTTGTGTTCCACGATGAATTAAGTCTCTGCCAGTCTAGTCTAGATGGCGCCACTAAGTTCTACTGGAACAGTTGGTTTTGCAGATTTTTGCACTAAATATCTATCTATCTTTATTGCTCATACTCTACTCTCAAATGTTTGTCTCTTTCCAAACTATAACCGAGTTTGGGTGGGAGGACAGAACAGGACTTCTTTCTTCTTACTAGTGTAGCGTTGAGAACGAAAACATCTCTAGTTAAGCGGTCTGGTAAAATTTATATGTTTTCTGGTATTATCATTTGATTTTATGATCATCATTATTTAAAAAGTTGCTATATTGATTTAAAGTACCTTTGAGGTAATTTTCATAATAATATTGTACCGTAATTATCTTAATTTACGCCTTGGGCGAATTTGCTTTTCGGTGATCAGTTCACCTTGGTTGTTCTTTGGAACAGCCAACATTAATATTGATTAGTATCGATTTATCGTGCCTTGTAGGCAATTTATCTAATATCCCTTTGATATTGTAATAATTTCGTGTGCTAATTTAAACTAACTTTCGGTTATTGTAAATTTTAGATTTACTCGGCAACGGATGTCGCCATTTTGTATCGTAGTTAGTTGTTTTCTGTCTTTGTCTGTTGATGTTTTAGGTCACTTAGCTACGTTGATAGCACTCTGAACAGTGGTGACTGGTGACATTTGGAGATTGGTACACCTTGTTGGACCAAACCTATTTGTTTATAACCTTTGTGAAAATTATCTAAGGTGGTGCATTTGTTTTGTGGCGGATTATTTTATACCAGTGCATATATTTATCAACCAGACCTCAGTAACGTAAGGTTTTTCTAAATTTAAAATATCGAATGCTTACTTGAACGTTTACTTAGTATTTAGTCAGAAACGCCGCTCTAGTGGAGTCTTGCCTAGTTATCTGGCAAAGATACCTGCCTAGTTATCTGGCAATTGATTAACTTTTGATTATCTACAGTAAACATATAGTCAAGTTATATATCTTTAACTTTATTTGCAATTCATTATTCCCTCTACTAATAAATAATTTAATTTAACGTTACCTTTAAGTTGAAAACTATCATACTGTTTTATATTTAGCAAATATTTATTTACGTTATCTTTCTAGTTGTCTGTCTGTATACAGACATTCTAAATTCTATTTTCTTGAAGATTAACTTCTTTTAGTAAAAAATATCATATAGTGAATACCTATTTCACTTTGTTTATTATCATAGATACACCTAGTTTATTTGTTGGACTAGTATTTCTTCTATTTAACGTAACTTTTATTGATACTTAAGTTAGTTGAAGTCTTCAACTTCCTAAAATATTGTAGGATACCGATCCTAGTTTGAAGTTTGTTTAGTTTGCAATTTACTCTGTAAATTTGTATTAACTCATATTTTGTCTACGTAGCTGGACAATTCAAACGTCACAGCTTTTAACTTTGTTTTGCCTATAATACTGATCTCATAAAACTCTCCCCTTTTTATGTTAATACCTGGACCAAGAGAAGAGGATAACTAGTGGATCGAACTGATCATTATATACTGGGTGGAGCAGGAAAATGACATTTTATACAACTGGCATTTTTTCTCAAGGGTAACTGCAGTACTCATAGTGGTGATTCAAACTGATACCGAACCCATTAAGAGCTTAGCCGTTGGTGGATCCTTCGCTGGACTAACCCATTGGAAGTTACGTAAGATCTTCGTCCCCAGTGAAAGTTTTATTTGGTCAGAAGAAATTTGTAAGAGATCAGAGATTTTATTTTTTGTATTTTCTCAATAACGTCATTTCATTTTTTTTTGTGTGGTTAGTTTATTGGTCTTCAACCTCAGCCAATGTAAATCTTGTACATTTACCAGTCTTATTATTCTTTTTATTAGATAATATCTTTTTATTCAACTTCCTTCCCAACAGAATTCAAGTTTTAACGTTATCTTTATCTTTTAAAGTAAACTTTTCATTATTTGATACTTGCAAAAGTCCTGGCGCCCAGCCTAGATTTTGGTGAGAACTCAAATCAATCTAAGCCCTTATTCACGACCTGCTCACTGAGCTACCGGTCAATGAGTACAACCCCCAGCTTATTGTATTATGCCAGCAATTGGACGGGGGGTGTTGCACAGCTTCTAACGACCAATTCAGTAACTACAACCATTTTATTTTCATATTTTTATTGTGTCTGTGGTAAGGAACATAAAAATATTCTTATTATGCAATGTTCAATTTTTTCTAATGTTTTACTTAACGATTACATTAAAAAGAAAAACAATCAATCCAGTGCCAAAAAGGTTGAATCGAAAAACAAGAAAAGGATACTTAATACTTTTAATAAATAATAGGAATAAAACATTTCATTTTCTATAATTAATAATTTATTTGCGTCAAATTACTCGATTGTGACATCAAAAAACAAAAGTTTTCACGTTAACTTTAACGGTTCGGCAAGTTCTTTTTTAAGTTCTCTCCAAAAGAAAAAAATATATAAAAAAAAATCTCAAAAATCAACTCGTAAAACCAGCAAAAATATCAACGTCAATGTATCCATACACAACTAACATTTGGCATCAGTGCACCGCGAGTCTTTTCATGGCCTGCTTGGAGTCGGCCGTGATATACATTTCTTGAGTTTTAGATTAAAATTATATTTACCATTACAAATTTGAAATGGCATTATCAATGACGTGAGTACGGGAGTTTGTCTAAAAATTTACATCGAAATTTTCATGACGGTTAGCTTTTTCTGAAGTCTATAAAATGTTTGCATACACAGATATCTTTCAGTTACAAAATAAGCTATTTAGTACAATAGAGTATTTAATTACACTTGCTTCTTTAATACTTTATTACAAGAACTAATTTTTCGTTTATACTTCTAAATAGTTTTCTAAAATAACATTTTGTCGAATTAAATTCTGAAAAATCTACCACCATGGATGTCCATAGCCATATCCATAACCGGATCCATGTCCGTATCTATATCCATAATATCCATATTTATATAAGAATGGATAATCATACAGAGAATATCCAAAAGTACTAGGAACCAGGTGATTTAAAAAAGAACTTGTGTACGGTGGATGAACATCAAAGAAACCACGATTGAAGCTTGGATCTGGCACTGCCTTTGGTGATGGATTCGCTTTTGGGACCGGATCAGGAACTGGACTTGGAGCACTTGAAACAATACACATTATTACTGAGAAAATAGTAAACTTGAACATTATTTTATATCGTGGAACGTTTAATAATTTCGATTAAAGAGGAAGGTCTATTGACAGCAAATATTGTTTCTTTTGATATTTATAGCTTTCTAGCAATTTACTTTAATTGCAAAATTTAATTAATCGTTTATTAGTAGTTCAATATAAATGCAAAGTTGTTAAGTATTGCACTTGATTTGTTGTTAATTGAAGATTAAAATTAGTTTTGTGTCACAAGTGTCGCAATACGTAGAGAATTATTTTTAATTACTTATTATAATTGAGTGTTATGTGTGACTTAGTAAATGTGCTATTGATTTTAAAATCCATTATATTAAGGTGGTCATGTTTAAAAATAATAATAAAGTTTTTAATAAAATTAAGTGATTCCTACTTTAGCTTCACAGAAGATGCTCCTAAAATGTCGAACCCACGACTCGAGAATATGGATTTGGAAAAATATGTACATTATTTGGAATTACTTTGCGCATCTAAATATAGAAGGCGCTATTCTGTCCGCGATTGCAAAAAAAGCTTATAATTTTTTTTTTTCGTATTTATTAATTCCTGAGAATTGTTTAATTTTATGTTTACACAGCATTTACAAGCTTATTCTTTAACATTTCTAAAAGATTCAAAAACCAGTGGAAAGCTTAATCTTTCTGGAGTCAGCTGATGCTAGATTATCCTCGAAATTGTTTTTAATACATTTATGATATGAAATATGCAGAAAAGAATGGAGCAGCTTTTAATAATAATAATAATAATAATAAAAATTCGCCATAACATCAGGTGTACAGTGGGTCACGAGCAGGTGGCATTTGGGATAAGAGTTTTCCAGGGTGACTCCCTGACTCCTCTCCTCTTCTGCATCTCACTGCTACCGTTGTCTGTTGGGCTCCGCCAAACCCGCGAATATCAATATGGGCCACCCAGTGATTGGAGGTATAAGGTCACCCATCTATTTTATATGGATGACCCTAAACTTTATGCCTTCGGAGAGCGCAAACTACAAAACGCGCTTAGGGTGGTCGAAGAATACACGCGGGCCATTGGTATGGAGTTCAGGTTGGATAAATGTGCAATCGTCCACTTCTAGAGAGGACGATGCAGGGAATTCTCTGAAGATGCGGAGCTCGCATCTGGATGCCGGAGAGACCTATACATATCTGGGTGTACAACAAAGGCAATCCAGAAAGTAACACAAATAAAAGATTCTTTCCGTGGCAAGTACAGATACCGCCTCCAAAAGATTTAGTCTTCCAAACTTTCGGGGAAGAATAAGGCGTCTGCAACTAATATGCTTGCCGTTCCGGTTCTGCTCTACTCACTCGGAGTAGTAAAGTGGACGGTAGATGAGTTGCGCCAATTAAACAGAGATACCCGCAATATGATTGATTATTCACAGAAGTATTCAACTTAGATCATCCGTTCCTCGTGTGTGCCTCCCACGTCAACGGGGCGGGGGGGAGAGGACTCTTGAGCCTGGAGTGTACGTATGGCAGAGTAGTACTGAGTATGGCATGTAATATTCTCAGGAGCTCACATTCCCTCTTGCGGTTTCTAAAACATTACGAAACTGTAGGAGTGGGAGCAGGATTGTTCAAGGTAGCAAAAATAAGAGCAGATGAACTCGGTCTCGCATTTGACACCACGCGAGGTGGTCGGCGAGGTGCTGATGTAGAGTCAGTCACTGAACTTCAACCAAATCGCCTGAAAGCCCGAATTAGTGCTGCCGAACAGGAAAATCTGTTTCGGCAGCACGTGAATAAACCCCAACACGGTGTCTTCTATAAAAACATAGAAACAATGGGTTTATCTACCAGGCTAACCTTTTCCTCAGCCCTCAGTCGGGCTTAAGTCGGAGACCGAAGAATTTATTATGGTCTGCCAAGATGGTGTTATCAACATCTTGGTCGACCGTAGCCGCGTGTGGCGTGTAGAGGTTCCTGACACCAACTGCAGGACCTGCCATCAGGCGCCGGATTCGCTTATGCACATACTATCTGCATGCCCCATATACGCGATTTCGGCCTACATCTACCGACATAACGTGGCGTTACGAGTGCTATACTACCATTTAAGGCACTCGTACGGGGTAGACCAGACACCAGTGCTGCCTTACGTCCCCGGAGATATTCAGTCCGTTGTCGAGAACGAGAAATGCCGGATTTACTGGAGCTACTCGTTCCCCAGTTCTAAAAAAATGAAAAATACCGCCCATATAAAATTCATTTGGTTCAAGAACTTAACGACTTAACTGAAGATGATCCATTATTTATAAAAAATATTCTTTTTTCTGATGAAGCAACATTCGTCTTAAATGGAACAGTCAACAAACAGAACTGTAGATACTGGAGTACAGATAATCCACATTGGATGAGGAGGCCAATACTCAATATCCTGAGAAGGTGAACGTTTGGGCTGGAATTATAAATTCTCAAATTATTGGACCATATTTCTTCGACAGCACATTAACTGGCGCGCGTTCCTTAAATTTCTTGCAAAATTTCTTAGTTCCAGAGTTAAGAATACTTTTCCCAGATTATGACAACCCTAATGAAATTGACAGAAATATTTGGTATCAGCAGGACGGAGCTACACCACATTTTGCATTGGAAATAAGAGCCTATCTGAATTAAGTGTTTCACAACAGGTGGATTGATAGACGCGGTGAAATTGAGTGGCCTGCCTGTTCTCCCGATTTGACCCCGCTTGACTATTTTTATGGGGTTACTTAAAATCGAAAGTCTACTTCAACAGACCAAATAATGTCGATGATTTAAAAGACATAATAAGGCAAGACATTAATTAAATCACCCCGGAAACGATACAAAATCTTTTAAAAGAATATCAGCAACGCCTCCATTATTGTCAAGAAGTAATGAGCGTCCAGTTTGAATATTTGATTTAAACTAGTTCATGTTCTTTTGTTTACTTAGTAACATTAAAAATGTAACATTTTTCAATAAAAAAATTTGAGAAATTCAAAAAATGTTATATTGCTGGAAAGAAAATTAAAAACACTTTCAAATGAGCTGTCACCCGCACCCTCGTTTAAAAATTTTAAAAGGGCAGCTGTCACTCCAAGGGGGTTGAAGGGGGAGGTATAAAATTATGCTCAAAAACTGTCATTTTAGAATTAAAAATTGACGTATTTCAGGATTTTACTCATAACTTGTAAATTATGTAGATAATGAATCCGTTATTTATGGACCTCACTGTATAACAGTGGATTACAATGCATAACAAAGAAATTACGTATTATGTTTTGTAAATTCTTTAAACAGATATAGTATAATCATCCAGAATATTACAGTGTACATTACCTTTGAAACTACTCATCTGACAATGACAAAAATTATTAATATTTAATTTGACTTTTTTCTGAATCTTATATTCTTCCTGTTCGATGGTTCAGTTATTATTCGTTTAAATTATACCTATAAATAATCCAGTCATTTCTTGAATAAAGTTAAACAACAATGTTATAAACAAATTTAAGGACAATTTTCATTATTTATAGTAATTACTTAATATTTTATAGTTATTACTATTAGATAAGGTTGATTAACACACTTTTTCTGTTAAATCGAGTTTTGGTAAAAAAGCCGCGATGTAAATATTGGAGTAGAAATTACAGTTTTGAAATGAGTCAGTCATTATATTTTTGGGGTGTGAAAATTTGTTATAAATAACTGATATGATACCAAATGATTTTAATGTTTTCAAAAATGAGAAAAAATAAAATTAATTAGTTTTAATTTTCAGAGACAACTGAAAACTATATCACCAGTTCAGTGAATTGGAACGTGGGTAAATTGTTTGTCATGCTTGTAACCACATATAGATGTTAAAATTGTCAAATAAATAATACTTAAGTTTAGAAATATACCACTTATTTCTTTATACCGGGTGATGCAGGAGTCGTGTATAGGGTGGACCAAATTAGATGAGATTTGGGGTTTTCTCTAAAACTATGGCAGATAGACAGAAACCAATATAGGTGTCCTGAGTTCGATTTTCGAGAAATAAACAATGGCGTAAACCGCGAACGTCTATCTTTTTCGACTACCGAGCTACAGAGTGTTTTTGGGTAACTTCTATATCTCAATTACCACGTGTCGATTCGAAAATCAAGTAACACATTCTTAAGGCACTATTTGAGTAGAATCCGTTGCTAATAAGAAGAAAATTATGCATGCCTCAGTTTTCGAGATATAGACATAACTTTTTTTAAATAGAATATCCTGTAAATTATTTCATTATTCGATCACAACTTAAATTAGCTTTCCAACGATATATCATATGTCATATTTATTTCTAGAAAATTGATCATATTTGTCTCTAGAAAAAGTGGTTAATTTTCGAAAAATTAAATATATTTGTGAGGAGGTCATGGAAAACTATTAACAACAACAACACTTCTTATAATATAAAATAATTTTGCCAAAAATAGGAAAAACTGAACTACAATAAATGTTCGAATTGTCTTTCATTGACATCTATTCATATTTATCGTATTTCTAATATTTATTGAGAAGACCATAGTGAAAAAAAAAAGATAATAGAAATAATCGTAAATGTCAAAAACTAATTCGTGAGTTAATTGTGAGTAAGCATTGTTAAAAATGGTTCAATTTATTAATTATGAAAAATATAATATGATTAAGTGTTTTATAGAATGCGGAGAAAATTCAAATTTAGCTTCAGAGCTTTATTTTAATAGGTAAGTTATAGACAGCAAAACATTGTGCCAAAAGTGCAGCCTAAATAATATTTTTAGATATCCAAAAAATAGATAGCCAGACATAAAAATATTCAAAAGGCTACAACAAAATTTATAAGTTTGGATGATTTGTAAAACCTCGAGCAAAAATATATAATAAAGCAGGTAGAAAAGCTGTAGAAAATATTGTTATAGAAACTGTAAGAGAAAATCCTAATATATCGTCTCGCAAAATACAGGCAGGAAATTTTAGGAATCCCAAAAACAACTGTCTTGCGTCTTGCGTTGCTTAAAAAAAAATAAATTCAAACCCTACAAAATTTGGATTAGTCACCATCTACACCCAAACAACTTTCAAAGGGGGCTTGATTTTTGCCAATGGTTTTTACGTCAGTGCAATGAAGTTCTAGGATTTGAAGGAACAATTATATGGACAGACGAGGCCCATATAAGCAGTGCCGGAATTTTTAATTGGCGTAATAACCACCATTGGGCACGTAACCGCTACAGTTAATCGTCAAGGACGATTTGGATTTGGTGTATGGTGTGGTTTTATTGGATACCAAATAATAGGTCCTCATTTTTTTTCACGGTAATTTGAATACTGAAACTTATATTAACATTCTACGACAAGAAATAGAGCCCTTTGTAGACAATATGCCTGTAAGACAATTTCAAAGATTATATTACCAACAAGATGACGTCCCAGGTCATACGTCAAATGAAACACGAAATTATATAAATGCTCAATTTCGGGAGGATTGGATAGGTATCTATATATCACTCAGGACTAGTTTATTAAGCGTCTAGTTAGCTAAGTTAACTAAATTGATAACTAACAATTAATTTAGCTAACTGGACATCGATAAACAACAAAGTAGTTTAGATATTGTTAAATTTTTAGGAAATAATGGTCCAATTTTGTGGCCAGCTAGATCTCCCAACATAACTCCTGCCGACTTTTGGCTTTGGGGTTATTTATAAAATATTGTATATGAACCTTCCAATAGAAGAATTGAAAAACAAAACATTAGCTGCGTTTCGGACAATAACTCCTGTCATGATTAGAAATGCAACAAATGCTGTAAGGAGAAGGTGTCAAAAATGCATAGATGTCAATGGAAGACAATTCGAACATTTATTGTAGTTTAGTTTTTCCTATTTTTAGCAAAATTATTTTATATTATAAGAAGTATTGTTGTTGTTAATAGTTTTCCATGGCCTCCTCACAAATATATTTAATTCTTCGAAAATTAACCACTTTTTCTAGAGATAAATATGACATATGTTATATCGTTGAAAAGCTAATTTAAGTTGTCATCGAGTAATGAAATAATTTACAGGATGTTCTATTTAAAAAAAACACAAGCTATGTTTATATCTCGAAAACTGAGGCATGCATAATTTTCTCCTTATCAGCAACAGATTCTACTCAAAAAAGTGCCTTAAGATGTGTTACTCGATTTTCGATTCGACACGTGGTAATTTAGATATAGAGGTTATCCAAAAATGCCAATTTTCCAAAAACGCTCTGTAGCTCGACAGTCGAAAAAGATGTACGATCTCGGTTTGCGCCTTTGTTTGTTTCTCGAAAATCGAGCTCAGGACACCTATATTGGTTTTTGTGTATCTGGCATAGTTTTAGAGAAAACCCCAAATCCCATCTAATTTGGTCCACCTTGTACACCCCTATTTTTTTTAAAGGTATCGATTTGAAATTTTGAGAACGTGCGTATCGTATTAAATGTCAACTTTTACACATATTTTGACATTTTTTGACGTCCGGTCTAACCGGAATCAGTTAAATGGCAATTGTTTAATTTTCCCTAGTTGGCCATAAAATTTATTTTAAAAATAAAACGTGTGTGAGTCGTTGTAATGATGTAATTTAACATTTTTAAACGAAACATGCAAAATTATCATTATAATTATTTTATAGTCCAAGAATTTTAAATGGAACCCTCATCTTTTAATCTGTTAGTTTTAAATAGAAATTTTAATGCCTTTATTAAGCCGGGGCGACAATTTACCGGATGTGTTGTTCCATACATAACTCCCAAATGTCTACATGATAACTGAATAAATATTTCAATACTTTGCTCTAGAAAACCATGTTTTATTAAAAATTGAAAAATTGCGCTTTTATTGAAACACTCTTTATTTAAATACATGCCCCATCTCTTATATCAATGGCAAGCCTCGAATTTGAAACACCCTGTAAAACTTAAAAACGTATCGGCATTTTTTTGTCCCGGGTTTATTAACACTGATTCAAAATAGAGGAAGTATTTCTAACACAGAAAATAAAAGCAAGGCAAGAACTGAAACATCCTATATGTTTGGAGTGAGTTAGAATCTTTCATGTGACACTGACATTGTAGTAATTTCAATAACCAAATTAGCACCATTTGAAGAATAAACTAAGCATATTATAAGATCGTAGCTTATGAACACCTATGCCATTATCATGGTTTGATCAATCGTAGCTAAGTAACCAATACAGCAGACTCTTTTGAATAATTCATTTATTACGGTTACTATTTTTAAACTCTCAAATACATATATCTGTTTATTATTTGTTACTTTCTCAACGTTTGCTAATATCTATCACACGTTTGTCCAAATGCTGGGCAACACTAAACTTATCTTTTTCCATATTTGAGATGAGCCATGCTCTATAAACCTAGTTTAAACTGATTATCTTGTTTGTCCAACATACGATAGATTACAGTCTTCACAGCTAATTTCGTCAATGTTGAAACTTTCTTTATAATTCTATCTTTTGGATTGCCTAAAATTTGTTGTATTTAGTTTCCATAGTCTTTGAAAATCCTATTGAGATAATGAGTAGACCGAAATTCACATGGAATAGATGCAATTATTAAGTTTTCAACAAATTTCGATGAAATATAAATTTGTCACTTCGAATTCTTTGTATTTCATTTTGATTAAAAACATGTCCCTAATGATTTTAAAATTGTTCACTTTAATTGATGTAAATACAAATACTAATAGGTCTTGAGAGTTTTTAGTACCTGTTAAACAAATGCCGATATTATTAAATACTGAGTACTAAAACTGGAAGGACACGCTTACTAATACCTTGCTTTTAAGTGCATTGATCTGTATAGTCTTTGTTTTTAACTACTTTGCATTATGATATAACGAAAGCATAAAACGAGAATTGTTTTCATTATCGTTAATTTACAATTTCCTTTTTTTTGTTAGTTTTGTCTATTTTTATGTAAATTTCAGGGTTACTGTTAATACTTAAGGAGGGAGCGGAGAAAATTAATATAAACTGAAAATTATTTGCGTCATATGCATTAGTTACTCGGGTGTCCGTTCTTTTGGTAATTAACGTTGTGAATAAATATGTTGAAACTGTTCATAAGTTTTGTGTTAATTTATACATCTGCAGCTGCCTCAAGTTATTATCTTTACGGTCATGGAGGTTATGCGGTGCCGGTTGCTACCAGCTATAGCGAAAGGGTTGATATTTTCTCTAAACCACATTCAGCAACTTATGCAACTCCAGTTGTAACTAAATTTGTGTTTCCAGTTGCAACATCTTACTCTGTATCCAGTTTTGGTTTGGATGGAAGGTATACACATGGATATCGTTTAGGATCTTACGGATATGGGCCTGGATTAAGACTAGGGCATGGACCAATAGGACTTGTGTATGGTCATAGTTTGTGATTCAGATTGAAATTAATATATATATGATAAATTAAATAAAGGATAATAGTATATAAAAAAAAAACAGAAGGAAAATCAAAATTGATATCTCCAGTTTCCTAAATAATTTGAGATTCAAATTATGAAGTAGTGTAAACAAGATTTGTTTGTATTGTCATTTATACTAAATGAATTGCTTTGACTAAAGATATAAAATTTTATTTACGTAATCGATGACGCTTAATAAAAAAAGATAATTGTGAAATATTGACTTTTTGTTTTTTTCTTCAGCGCAAATTGGGCTACATGGGTACAACACACCAACTATATAAAAATGTTTATTTTATTCTTATATGATTGTACACTTTGTCCGTTTGATATAAAATTATATTCTTTTATGTTTAGAATAATAATATTGTGTCATTTTTTTTGTAGAAATAATAATATTATTCAAATAATAAAAGATGAAGAAACTCACCATCTTTCTCCCTCACCACCACTTACTGGAAAACTTGACATGATTTTGCATTTTTATAAACGCCAGGGATTATAGCTGAGCGTTGTAACGCCAAGAATATTGTTTCAATGGCTGGTACAGGGTTATTCATTATAAATTACCCACTCCTTATCATCGTTATTATTGGCTATAGAAAAAAAGTTTTAAATAAAAGTTATGTGGTTATGACTGAATTTTGTTAAAATGCTATCAAAGGTACAGTAGCTTGCAGATTTCAGGGGATACAAACAAATAATATATATTTTTAAATAGGATACCCCGTATATTATTAAATTTTTGGAATGATCCTTTGTTGCTGATATCAAAAATGTACCATATGTTATCCCTACCATATACCGTTTTTGAGTTATTAAAGGTCGAATACCTTAGTTAAACTAGTTACTGTAAATATGAAAGTTAACATTATTAAAGTGACAACTATTGTATTTGATAAGTGACATTTCTTTAATGAAATAATGAAAATGGTTTACAGTGAGAAAGAAAAAACTCAATATTTATACAAAATAGATAACAAAGATTTATTTAGGAAATTTAAATAAATGATCTCATAAAAGATGTCGATGTGTACACCATTATTGTCAATGCATAATTGATAACGTCTTCTTATATTTATAATTGCACCGGAAATGGCTTCATTATTTACATTCAGACTGTTTATTTCAAGTCGAATCCTATCTTTGATGACTTGAATACTATTATCATTATTATTGACAATGTCTTTTAGAAATCCCCAAAAAATGAATCCATAGGGGTCAAATCCGAACTGTTAGGTGGCCATTTAATAGGTCCATTATTCTCTATCCATATTGGGAATACATTATTCAAATGATCTCAAACGGGTAGGACATCCTGCATTCAAATCATGTGTTCGGCTTCCGGAAAATTCTGTAAAAGAATATTTTCTGCCTCTGGGATAATTATTTCCAGATAGGTAGCTCCAGTTAAAGTATAATCATAAAATATTGGCCCAACAATTTTGTTTCTGAAAATTCCACACCAAACGCTAACAGTTTCTTTTCCTGATTTTTTTATTTGTTTCACCAATCTTTTTCTGTTGTGCTTGTTTACTCACGACCTTCGATTTTCCTATTAAAAATTCCTGCCGTAGAAAAGGATCAGATCATCAGTCCATAATATTTTAGAGAAAAAATTGGGATCTTCATCCAATTTTTGAATCATCTGGCGGCAAAAGTCCAGCCTTTTCCTTTTATGAGCCTGTTAAAACTTGTATGGGTAAAATTTTATATGGTCTGTAGCTGTTATTTTTTAAGGTACGTTGGATTTTGGAATAACTTTTACCTAATTGGTCGACTATTTATTTATACTACATTAAGAACTTTCTAAAAAGTAATACAATGTTTCAAAAAAGTCTATTCGCAAATAAATATGGATGGGCTTACCTTTGAAATGAAGCAGTATATCTAGCTGTTCTTCCTGGTTTGCTTGAACTACACGCTTTTTTCTACTAAAACTGGGGTATCATTCACCTTTCGGTAAATATTTTTGAACGTATTTTCTGATGGTGTTGGACGATTTGGATACAACACCCTATAAGCTCTTTTTGCTGCACGTTTATTTTTGTCATTTTGTATATAACAAATAAATATTTGGACTTTTACTTCCTCACTGTAAATCATTTTAATTATTTCATTAAAGAAATGTCACTTATCAAACATAATAGTAGTTGTCATTTTCATAGCTCACTTTAATAATGTTAACTTTTCCATATTTACAGTAACTAGTTTAACTAAGATATTCGACGTTTAATAACTCAAAAACGGTATATGGTGATTTCAAAAATATACCATATGTATATTTTTGAAATCAGGAACAACAAAAATTTAATAATATATAAGTAGGGTATCCCATTTAAAAAAGGATATTATTTTTTGTTGTCCCCTGAAATCTTCACGCTACTATATCTTTGATAGTATTTTAAGAAAATTCAGACATAACCACACAACTTTTATTTAAAACTTTTTTTTCTATGGGCAATAATAACGATGATCAGGGTTGGGTAAGTTATAATGAATAACCCTGTACTATGGGAGCATTTTCATAGTACATTAAATTTTAATACAATTTTGCGGTTTACACATTTTCACTTAAGTGTCAAGTTTTTAAATTATAGAAATATTTAACACCGGAAATTTCCAATAATTCTTAAAATCACATTGAAACAAATTAATCTTGTAGACTTTTGCTGTCCAATTTGTAACTGTCAGCAACCTGCTATTGCAATAATTAAACTGAGATGCATATGAATCAGTATTTAAGACAAATTAGAGGTGATTATTCATTACGATAAATGGCGCCGAAATGCACAAAAAATGCATCATATACAGCCGGACCAATGTGGGACCCTTAAGTTACATACAAAATATCGGAATAGTGGATTAAAAATCAAGCAAAAATACAAAATCTGTAATGTGTATATCTTGTTATTGCTTTGTAATTATCTGCAATTTGTAATCCCGTTTTTTCTGAAGTACAGTTGCTGCCACAATGTTCCAAACACATTCAGTTTGTAGATCTGATAGATGTATCATCGCCTCCATTGACTTTGCCGCCAAAGATCTCGTGGAAATTCTATCTTTGTCAAGATGATTCCAATTTGCCATTAATTCATCCAACTGATAATGGGTATAAATCCGTATTTGAATCATTGAAAACTTTTAATGATCACGGACTTCTTCCAAAAACAGAGCGACGGCAACATTACATGAAGGAAAAGGGGTGGGACAAACACTAAAATATCTTAACGCAGTGTATCATAAAACTTGCCCTAACAAATATGATATATACAAATTTCAGTGGCAACTAAATAAAATGTATACAATTAATACATCAGAGACATTTACGAAAACGTCATTCAGTCAGCCACCCCAAAAAATGTTTTTACTTTGTGGCGTCGATGGTACAGACTAATGCCTTGTTTAGGCGACTACATTATGAATCGGATCAACAATTCACAGCATAACATAATTATCTAATGACAAGTTGTTAGCAAAATTAACATCCACGGATTTACTGTCTGGTCGGGAAAAGAAGACCCGCGGAAAGAATGTTATTTCTGCATTCCATTCACATTTAAACGTAAATGAAATAATTGAATTAGTGCATTGAAAATTTTTGTGATCGTTTGTATCCACACCTATTCATTGGGAGACATCTTAATATATGGTTTATCAGAAAGTTGGCGACTTATCGGTAATATTCTCCCTTGCTACGCGGGACTTCTGTCGCCGACTGGACAGTAGTTGCAATGGAGGCCAAGTACCATAAGCGGTGTTACGTTGCCTTCAGAACACGAGGAAGAAGTGAAGAAAGATATTTCCAAAGCATGCATGAGCGATCATGAAGGCCTTGTATATGGTACAATTCTGGGTGAACTTGTTAAGTATGTTCAGGATTTGTATTTATTCACTCATACATCTCCCGTTTTGAAATTTTCCGATTTAACCAACTGAGTAGTTATTTCCTATAAATCTTATTCAGTATATAGTTTAGCCCACCAGAGTTAGAGGTCGCAGCTCTTGGTACCTGCTTTGCGGGTCGCTGTCAGTCACGAAAACATCAATGATGTCTGACGTTTAGTAGCACTGATCACCAGAGGGATGCACTTATCACTCACTATGTCTGTCTTGCTTAGTATGCTAGCCTGGTTTGCTATTATTATTTGTATTTTCCATTACTTATGGCATACTGACGAGAACATAACAAGTTCGAAACCGGTCTATGTCTAATGAGGAATTGACAAATGATCTTAGCTATCAAACAAGACTTTCATGTTTAATTCAACGCAGGTCGGGGCATTTGTCCGCTGAGTAGTTGTTTCCTGTAAATATTATTCAGTATTAACCAATTTATTAGAAACAATAATGACGTCACTAACATTTGACAATGCATACAAGGCATAATTATTATGCCTTGCACAGGACGAAATTGAAGGACAAGCTGCTGTGATTTGTACCTGGGTTACGAGCTGGTAAATCTGGTAGACAGGTTCTCTTCAGCCTCGAATATAACATAGGCAATGTTGTCTAAGATGCGTTTGAATTTAACGCAATGAACGAATGGAATGTGCTTAACAGGCGCCGCAAATATTCGTCGTAGCTTGTTTAAAGATTATCCAACCTTTAAGAGATCATTTAAGGATGAACTTCAAAATATATTATGTGTTCCCAATTCGATGAACACATTTATTAGAATGACCATCGAAGAATCAAACATAGATCAAACCTCAATGCCACTGTATATTGGTCTATTGTTATATGAAAGCACTAGTAACAATGGATTGGTACACACCCAGCGGGGTGTGTGTGTTAGTTATGACCGTGTATTGCAGGATGAATTAAGGGCAAACCGGGATAATCTTGACACAGGAAACAGAACTTCCACGAGATCTTTGGCGGCAAAGTCAATGGACGCGGTGATACATCCTTCAGATCTACAAACTGAACTTTAAGTTTCTTGGACATTTTGACAGTCACTGTATTTCATCAATTTCTTACCTGTAACAGAAAAAACAGAATTATGAATTGCAGAACATTACAAAAAATAACAAGATGTTCACATTGCAGATTTTGCAATTTTGCCTCTTTAACTTAAGGTTCCACATGAGTCTGGTTGTTGATGTTTTTGTCAAATTTTATTATTCATAACCCTTAAAATTCATATCGTAACTGCTCATGTCTAAATGCCCCATTACAGGCGGTACGCAGGTTAATTGTTGCAGAACTATCGTATATTTTATTTTATTACCTTTATGACTGTTTCAATAATTGATAAAATTCACTAAATAAATTCAGTATGGTTTTTACATTTCCAATCTACCATAATCTATATTTGAGGTACTATTTAACTGTGTAACACAAATGCTGTAAATGCTTATTTTATACTTAGTTTGAGTAATTGATATTCCGCTCCAATAGCATATTAAAAGGTCAGAAACATATCCACACTAATTATACCCAATAAATATAAAACCACAAGTATACGATGACCGTGACTTTAAGCAGTATCAGAAAAAATTACCATCATTAATTTTTAATATCAAAAACATTTTTTCATTTATAACACTATATAAAATCATAGGCTCGTGGGGCAAGGGGGTGGCCGCTTAACTATCTTTTGGCAGATAATGAATATTTTTCGTTAATAAATGAAATAATTAATTAATAATGAAATAATAATGAAAACCAATAAATAAAAATGCTAAATAAATTTGAAAAAAATCTATACACAAAGTACCTACAACAAAATTCTTTACTTAGGAAAAAAATTCGGTACCTTTGGTATTTCATCAAAGATCGCCGTCAGCCAACAGCGTAACTTCAGCTTGTCCCCCCCACCGCAAGATTTTTGCAGAGGCCCCCTCTCTACCTCCACAAAAAAACACGAAATGAAGTAAAAATTGTATTGTTAATTATGTGTTTAAAAGTCCTTCTTACGAAGATTTGCGGAGGCTTTTAAAACATCCCAAATAAAAAAAAATTAAGAGTGGAGAGACTGCTGAGGAGGCATGTCATTTTTTTTAAATAATTTATTTAACATCGGCCTATTTCCGTTAAGAATACCAATCACCGACGCCAGTAGACGAGCTACCCCAACTTGGAAATTTTTCCATACCTCTTCTTTTACTTGTTTAACATCATATAGGCAAGGCACAGTCTTCTTTTACATCTCCTCCGATCCATTTCACAACCCTCGCTTAACACTACCATATCAAATTATTAGTACCCGTTGCTTTACTTACTGTATCGAATTCGACGCGGTCAGTTAATGTTGTGCAACCATAACCCACGCGCCAAAGACACTAAGCTTAAATAAGTCAGTAATATAACTAATATATAAGTTGTAGAGTTGTATATAGTACAGGAGATTTAAAGGCAAGAACAGAGTCAAATATCAATCAAAGCAATCCGTCTCATTCTCGGTCTTTATTATTACCACACGGGCTAGTTTTATTGTTTTTCTTTACGAAGTCATTGAAACTGAAAAACTTTTTTTATATTTTTACTCGAGCAGATGCAGTATTTGCAAAGACTGCCTGGAGCCCCAAGAACTACGAGTTCCCCCGCAGTCGCAGGCCTTGCATGAGCGTAGATACGCCCCTGCCTCTAGTTATAAAAAAGGTGCCAGTACACTCAGTACAGTGCCTCGTATAGTTTGGACAATACCGTATTATTCAAGGTCGCCTCTAAGGTGCTTGCCGCCCAACAGTAAATTTGCCATTGCTGCCCTCTAATGTTCCTTTCATATCTCTACTAGTGCCAAGCTATATAATGTTATCATATAATTAAAAACTGGTACAGATATAAATAGTAAATTTAACAAAAATTAAATATATGCATTTTTAAAAACTTAATTATCTGGGTAGGTGCTTTGCATGATATAGGTGGAAAATGTGCTCGCAGAGTTGTAGCAGTGTTGAATAAATTAGAAGGTTTTACAGTTTTTCAAAAATATTGAAGATTATTAAAACCATAGTCATTAAGACAAGATCTTTATTGGTCAAAAAAATACACAATAGTGCTTTAACGGGTCATAAAAAACCAGAAAAATAGGTGTATACATACAAACACATACATACATATACATACATATAAAATATGAAATAGTACAAATCTAGAAAATAAGAGACATTTGATAAGTAGACTTCATTAACAGAATTAGAAATAACAGTAAAAAAGAAAAAAAATTGCTAATTATATAGATGTAAAATAAAAAACAGGACTATAATATTACACGTAAAAATAATGAAATTATAAAAACACTAAAATGGTAAAAATATAGAAATGATAATAAGTATCAAAATTGTAGGCTGTACACGGGGAAGAGTGAGATACAATGATAATAAAATTATAGCATTATCTGAGAGAAATCGACCGACGTGTATTCGTCAAAGTCATGAAACGCATGCTTTAGCAAAAAACCTTTAAACACAAATTTAAAACGTTTAGAGTCAAGTTCTTGAATAGCATTCGGTAATAAGTTAAAGAAAATTATTTCGTAATAATTTATCACATTTCTAGACTTTGATAAACGAAAATTTTTAAGTTAATTTTGCCTTTATTACGTGTTGAATACTATCATGTGTCGAATAATCATTTAGGTTATCTTTTATGTAGACATGACACTGCAGTATATATGCACAAGACAAGGTAAGTATTTTTATGTGTTTAAAGGCATTTTTACAATCAGCCCTGTATATTAATCCTGCAATGATTCTTACAGCTTTCCTTTGCAATCAGAATATTGTTGTGGTATGAGATGAGTGGCCCCATACCAGAATAGCATATGTTAATCTAAATTGAATTAAAGCATGGAATGCCACCAGAAGTGTGGGTTGTGGTGATATACAATTTACCAGATTACGCAGTAAAAATATGTTGCATAATATATTCGTGCAAATCAGCTTCACATGTTTTTCCCATGTTAATTTACTATCTAAAATAACTCCTAAAAAATTTCATACAATATGAAGAATCAATATCTGCAGACTGCTGTTTTAAGCTAAAGGTCATTGTCTCAGTTTTGTCTTTATTCAGGACTGGTTACTTAAAAACCAGTCTTGGGCTGTAATTAAATTGTATTTTGCTTTCAATAACAAAATATTTGTCACTATGAGTGTGGGCCAGTGCTGTGTCGTCAGCAAAAAAAGGTGATATTCACTAAATTCGTACTATTAGGCAAGTCATTGACATAAATAAGGAACAATACTGGTCCTAAAACAGAACCTTGGGGTACGCCAAATTTAATATCTAATAAATCTGAATTGGCATTGCTGAAATTGACAAATTGAGTTTTGTCTGTCAGGTAGGATATAATTAACTGTTTACTGCTATCCGAAAAATTATCAAAATTAAATTTACTTATTAAGATGTTGTGTGACACGCAATCAAAAGCTTTACTTAAGTCTAAGAATTGGACACGTACAGATTCTTTGCACTCAAAACCATTATTTATTATATTTATTAAAGAGTTAATTGTAAATTCGTGGATGATTTTGATCTGTAACTGCTCCACAACTTGAATAATTCACTACACGAGAAAAAAGTCATACCGTAAAAACAAGCGTTTTAAATAATACTAATGTATCATTGACACATAAATATTCAGACAAGTACGAACTAAGTCAATAAAAACATGTTCTCAATTAAACTTTTTGCATTTTGTGGTAATAATTATGCGAGCAAGTAGCATAAAGTTTTTTTAATAATAATGTTCAATGAACAAGCCAACCAGCATCCAAAATACATTATTTCATTAATTACACGGTAGATTATTTAATTAAAAATCTATAAATTGAAAACAGCTACGACAAATGTACTAGTCAATCCTACGCCATAAGCAGAGAATCTGCAGGTAGTCGTAAAATGTATAAATTGTTTATATTATTAGTACTACACAGTGCACTAGTCAGTGATTCGATTATAATAAACAGTTATAGCCAGCCTGTTGCGACAAGTTACACTTACAGAGTTGATGGAAATGAAAATAGCCACGGTTATGGATATGGATATAACAAGAATTATGGATATGAAAAAGTGGTAATAACAACTTACCTTACACCAGTTCCTTTACAACCAATGTCAGCATCTTCGTATTCGACATACATTATTCACCCTGTTGATGTGAAAGGCTGTACACATAACGTACTGGATAACGAAAATGCAGGTAGCTTTCAACATGATTATGGAATTACGGATGAAGACCTTCCATCTATGGGTGATTATGAGGGAGAACATAATACTCAATACAGTGAACCAAAGTTTGATAAACATATAAGCGATTATGAGAATATGATTGAAGATACAGATGCGGAGCGATACAGGGGATGGTATGAGGATAATAGTAAGAAATCTGATGGGGAGGGATATTGGGATAAGTTAAAAAAATGAATTTGATGCTTATTATAATGAAAAATATCAAGAATTTTTTTGGGAAAGAAGAAGACGATGATGAAGGTGAAGGTGAAGACGCAAGCGAAGACAGATATGAATCTGATTATGGGACACCATATAAATATGGGTTTGAAAGCGATTATAATGAAGAAAATGATGAAGATAATACCTATGAAGCAAAACCTGAGTTTGTATTTAATCGTGATTCAGACGATTTTGGTTACCGATACGAGTTTAAAGATAAATATGGACGCAAGTGGTGAATTGTATTTATTGTTTATTATTAAGTAATTGTTTTAATTTATTAACTATTATTTTAAGTTATTAATACTTACTATTGTACATAACACCAACAAAAATTGAATTTATGTTAAAAATGTGTAAATACATATTTATTGAATGTTAAGAATATAGTTCATACACACCTTTACTAAATTTATTCTCATTACAATGCCATAATTTTATTGATTAAATTACTGATATTTAAGTAATTAGAAAAAATAGTATCTGGGCACTTTCTAATTGCAAATGTTTGTTTCCTGAAGTGGATTGGAACTTTTGTTGTGACGACATTAGTACTGAAATATTTTCGACAAACATCAAAACAGTCGATTGTACACTCGACGTACGTTTCACCAACCTAGTTGGCATCATCGGGAGATGATTAAAACTAACAGTTTTAGTGTGATGGGTTGGTTTTCTCTGGTCTTAAGAACATAATGTAGCTTTTTATGCAGACATTTCAGAGTACCCCTATTAAATAGCCCGTAGCAAACTCTTGCAGTCGTCTTTACGTTCAAATATTTGACCGTGATTAATTTTGCCTCGTATGCACCATTCAGATTTACATATAATTTCTAGGAAAACTTTAGTTATTTTGTGGTTGAACTATATCACATGTTGATATCATGAAAACACTTATCACCCTCTTAAATGATTATGGGAAAATTGCCTTTCTAAATTTTTTGTTTATAATGACCTAGATATTTTTAATAGGTATTAGGCAGATTTTAGACGAATCTAAAATTCTTGATTAGATAAAAAAAAATAGGATTTGGGAAATTTTATTTCGTAGCTGTGTAAAATAATAAAATAATACTGTTTATTCCAGATCAGAAAAAATTTTGCTATATTATTCTCACACAAATTATTATCAAGTTCTACCTGCTCATCGATCTACTCAAATACACTTAAAATTGTTTATAAAAACAACTTTGAGAAATTTTTTTTTTTTAAATAATCCTACAAAATTGTATAGTTTATATTTGGCATATAAATGTCAAACTGATTAACTTTAACCATGTTCAAGACATAGTCTGGTCGAAAGTTGCATTCCGTGTCAAATGAATTGTTAAAAGTGCAAAAAGGGTCAAACGTCTCAAAATAGTTTCAAAGAATTGATTTTGGCTTGTTGTCATCCTGGGAAATTAATAAGCCTGGCCAAGCGATGGTAGATTCAGGTCGGGCGCAATACCAATGCCATCGCGCGCTTGTTTCCGATGACGATGACATGACACACTTCAGTTGTTATCTGTCGGTCGATGCATAGAGTACTAATAAATAATAAATAATGTTGAGCGCAAAGAGTAGAAGACGACCGTACGCTGATAAAGTGAATAAATTTATCTGTGAATTTCCGGACTTATTCTATGATGGATATAAAACAATTTGTAAAGTTTGTGATCAAGACTTAATGTGCTGGAATAAATACGGCTGCAAAATTCATGTCAATAGTAACCGGCATAAAAATAAAAAAAATGGCGTGTCTTCTTTGGAACCTCAGTTTATGTTTGATTTACTGTTAATGCTGATTGCCTGTGATGTTCCTCTGCGCATATTGTATAAACCAGCATTTCGGGAGTTCTGGAATAAATACAATCCTCAGGTGAATTTACCAAGTCGTTCATCGTTCCGTAGATATGTACCAACTGTTCGTAAAGATATTATAAATAGGATTAAATGTGCATTAAAAAATACACGGCTGTGGTTATGTGTTGACGAAACAACAGATTGTAAAAAAAATTCTATTTTAAATGTTATACTACGTGTACTCGACCCAGTTAAACCAACATTTCCACTTTTACTAGCTAGCAAAAGACTAACTGCGTGTACTGGCGAAACAATTACGCGGGTGGTGTTGGAGACTTTCGAAAAATTTGAACTGTCAACAAGTCAAGTGTTGATGTTTGTGACCGACGGTGCTGCGACAATGCGTTTGGTGGGCCGTTTTCTTCAAAGAGACGATTGTAGGTTTTTACATGTTACGTGTAAAGTGCATGTGTTCCATCTTGTAGCAGAAACGATTCGAAAATGTTTTCCAGAGGTAGATGCATTAATAGCAAATACAAAAAAAGTATTTCTCAAATCTCCTAAACGGCTTCGAGCATTTCACACACTGTGTTCTGGTATTCCGGAACCACCAGAGCCGATTCTTACACGTTGGAGAACGTGGTTGAAGGCAGCTTTTTATTATGCTGAATATTTTCAACAAATAAAAGCTGTGATATTACAGTTCAACCCTAACGAGGCTGCAGCTATTAAGGAAAGCCAGACAAGCTTTCAAGATGTTTCCCTTGAAACAGATTTAAAAACTATTTATAACAATTATAGAGGACTACACGACGCAATAGAAAAATTGCAAGATACTTCGTTGTCGTTAGTGGAATCGCTGCAAATAGTGGACGACGTAAATACACAGCTATAGACTATAAATGCCGCAAAAAATAAGCCCGTTATTGAAAAATTCGAGAGTGTATTACGGAGAGATCCTGATTTTACCAAATTAAAACAAATTTGTGATGGTGCATCTACAGCTGCGTTAACTGAGTTCACAGAGTGTTTTACTTATGCCTGTATTACTTCCGTAGATGTTAAACGGTCTTTTTCAAAATACAAACATATTTTTTCACCACAGCGAACATTGCTTACTGAGACAACTGTAGAAACATATCTGATGCTACACAGTTATTATAGAAGTGCTCCAGTTTGTGATAACGACAACCAAGCTACTTCATAAATCTGCTTAAGAAGGTGAGTTTTGTTCATATTTTTATAAAGTGTACCAGTATTAATAAAATTTATTTCCATTTATTTTATTTATTTATTTATGTATTATTAGTTATCACTTAGATATAGAATGTACATATGTGAAAGTTATTTAACAGTTTAATAATAATGTGCAGCACTAAGCTTACAAAATATAAGGAAATACATAAAAAAAGAATTTAAAGCGAACAAAATAGTACAAAAACATACATCACAATATATAAATATTTTTGTTTTTATTATGTTACTTATCAAGTATTATGATATGATGCATACCCAGTACGTCTCTGTAGGATTAATGACCGTGGCCAGGCTTAGAAATTAATAATACTTTTAAAGTCGTTTCAAAATAACGTGGGAACATTACAAATCATTTTAAGGTTTTTCATTCTCTTTACACATATTTTGGGGTCATTTTTTTTATTAATGAAATATTTATTATAAGTTAATTTATACAAATATTGGACAATTATACAGTTGCATCGTAATTCGGACTGACTTTACAGGTAATCTTTTCATTCGCAATGACCTGAAACGTATGTAGTGGCAAGATGTGTGTAGAGACGTGTGTCAATCAAAATAGGCAACATGTGGAGCACTTATTATAATTTTTTTCTAATGAATTATTTAAAGAAACCTCTATTTTTTAAGTTTATTCTTGAATTTTGTAGTTATTGCTCAATAAAACAAAAATGGTTGCAATTTGCCATAGCGAAGTACTGACAAAAAATGGTCGTTTTTCATTTCGTCATCACATCGTTGAAAAATATACAGGGAAAAATTTTTTTTTTTTAGAAAAATTGAGAAAATTTAATTTAAAACGTTCTTAATTGAAAAATAATTTTTGGCCACCCTGTATATTTTTGGGAAGTAAAAATGATTCAGAAACATTAACTAGATGTCTCGCAACTAGTGTTCACATAAGTTTTTCTTAAAACCCATAATTATGACTGGTGATTTTTTCAATATGCATCTGCAGATGGCATTATGTCAACAAAAAAATTCATTACATCCAAGTGGTTGGGAGATAGTCAATAATAACAGAGGAATGAAAGTCTAAAAAGAGGCTTCAACAAATGTACTGATAACATTCCATTCTAAAAATGGCACTTGATCCTGTAATTTCGTCTTGGCTCGCCCTGTATGTCCACAAATAATTTATCTAGTTTATTTGTATTTTTTTTAATTTCTAGCTATTGTAGAATTCGAGATATCGAAGTACAACGCACTATTGCCCCACCCGCTTCCATAACAAAGAAAAATAATTTGTTCTTTTGATATGCTCTTCTACATATTTTTTGTTGAGGGTAGGTTTTCATTTTTTTTCAGAAATAAAGTGTCATCGCAGTTGCCTAACAGTTAATTTTTTTGGGATTTTTGTATAGCAAACACACACATATCACTCAAGGGTCAAAAAATAGATTCATGCCATTGATTTGATCCTCATCATCCTCAATCATTGAAACCATTTATTATTCGATTATAACAATTGATGAATACTTTGAAACAGGTTTCCTTTGATTTGCGAGTAAATCTTCCCATCACGTCAGTTCCCTGTAAACACATGAAACCTTAACAAAGCCTATTTAATGGAAATTGTTCTTTTATTTTTGGATTTCCTGACGAAACTGATATAGACACAGGGAGATACGAGTACAAGAACGTTAATAATACAATCTCCTGTATCGAGTTTGTCTATTACAATGTTCATATCGTGTGAAGTATTATGATTGAGGGACACCCTAATATTTCATGACTGTAATGAAATAATCTAGCAGATACCGGAACATTCCCTTGCGCGTGAGTGTATCACAAGTAACCAGAAAGTGAATATCCCTAAATTACTAAAATATTCAAGAGTATTATGGCTTAAATATTTTTGTTAATTCTTGCCAGATTTTAGAATTAGCCAATAATTCTCTTAGTGTCGGTAATATGGTAATAAGTACAGTCCTTTGGATTTCGTTTTTCACGCATTTGTTGTATCAAATACCTCACAAAAATATTTTAAAAATCTTGGCATATCTTCACAGACGCCGTTTTTGTAAAAAGATTGGACTAGTGCCATGCCATCAATAATTAAAATTTTATTCGCAAAAAACCTGGCATTGCTAGTGGTGTCTCGTTATCAGAAATTTTCTGTGGCAACTGTGACATGTGAGGCAAATGTTAGAAACGACATAATATTAATCTACATCGTGAAAAATAAACAACAGATACTTATTTTTGACTACAGAACTACCCCACTTCCTAGAATTTTTTTATGCATCTCTCAAAACCGTCCCACCCTTTACTACCCTATCTACTATTCCCGCACTCCAGGTTGATCGTAAACATAAAATATCACTACTAAAACCATTTGTGAAAAAGAAATGGCCTGAGTTATTGTCCATTGTATTTTTCAAAATGGAGATCAACTAATACCACCGCACTTTTCCTCCGCTCCCTCGCCGCATTTAGGAAAATGACAACAAGTCAAAACATCATCATTCAGCCCAATATTAATCGATGCTAATGGTTTTTAAACTTTTAACAAGAAATTTGACACAGAATCAATTTTTAGACATCTTCCGACCAAACTATTATAGCATCTATCGGCTCGGTATAGTAATTAGCCAGAGCACGCGATAGAAAGTGTGACCAGATAATCTCTCCGTTATCCTGTGGGTTCGAATCTCGCCCTCGACATCCTCAATGTCGGTGGGAATAGTTGTGTGTCCGGGTTTTTTCGTAAGTGTAACCCTCTCCCATAGTTTGGCTTCGGATTCGGAGTTGTCTAATTTCTGTTGTGTTTATTGGTGAAAAAAAATGTATAGTTGATCATGTTTAGTTGGTAATTGCGATTAAGGTACTATGGTGCTTACGGACCTAAGTCACGTCATTTGGACATCACTCTTGATCTGCATTTTTTTCAAGAATTGAATCCCCTTATTGTTGAAAACGCTCTAAATTAACTGCCACCTCGGTGCTCATAGGATACAAAATACCAGTCTTTCATGAAATGATTATCAGTAATAAAATTGTAATCCCTCAATAAACAGCAAGTTTGTTTTAAATAATTTATTCTTAAATTCTTTGTCTTACTACATGATCAAACAATATTACTAATTCATACAATTTCGTGTAAACTCTTTTTTCTCGTTGTGTTCGCTCCCGGATCAGCATCTGGTGCAGGGTTTATAATTTTTCTATCAAATCTATTTAGAAAAATAAGGCCTTTATCAGGATGCTGCAGCACTTTGTAATTTAAGGAATCATTTGAAACAACTCTCCCTGCCCTCCAGTGGTAATAACCTAAATCCGTGGATCTTGGTACAATTCTCTTCCTACCTGTAAAGAAGAGAAGAAGAGATTCAATTAAATCAAACGTTACCTGGTAAATTAAACTTTTTCTATCGATGATAACCAAGAACAAAAACAATCATTTCATTGTAGATGAAATCAGCTGCAGCTAGTTAGATGCTGCAGATAGTAGAATATACATATATGTATATATATATATATATATATATATATATATATATATATATATATATATATATATATATATATATATATATATATATATATATATATATATATATATATATATATGTTGTTTTTCAGGTTTTCGCGGGTGGTGAATGTTAAATTCGCCCTCCGGGCATACTCCCGCGTAGGTGATAGACCCCGAGAGGGACCGTGGTTGTCTGAACGACGCTTCGGCAGAATCTCATCTGCCATCTTCAGGCTCTAACCGATAACTGCTTACTGCGGCTTCTGGTTACTCGAACTGAAAAAAATTTTTTTCAGTTCGAGTAACCAGAAGCCGCAGTAAGCAGTTATCGGTTAGAGCCTGAAGATGGCAGATGAGATTCTGCCGAAGCGTCGTTCAGGACAACCACGGTCCCCTCTCGGGGCCTATCACCTACGCGGGAGTATGCCCGGAGGGCGAATTTAACATATATATATATATATATATATATATATATATATATATATATATATATATATATATATATATATATATATATATATATATATATATATATATATATATATATATATATATTTGATTTTGTTGTCCTATCATTTTGCCTTACTTACATAATTAATTTCTGTATTCAAACTAGTCTATTTCCTACCAGTTGGACTTTGGCACACGTATTACCTTTGCCCAAAATTAATAATCCTAAAGAATTTAAAGACCTTCGGCCAATAGGTATACTACCGGCGCTCTCTAAAATTCTGGAAAAAATTCTAAACTCTCAGGTTAACGTTCATCTTAAAAACTCCGAACTATTACCTCAAAACCAGTCTGGTTTCAGAGCAAATCACAGTTGTACAACAGCCCTACTTAAGGTCATTGATGATATTCTGTTGGAGACTGATAAAGATAATTTAACTGTCCTCGTCTAACTTGATTATTCCAAAGTCTTTGACAGAATCAACAATAATCTTCTTCTTGCATTGCTGCATTACTTAGGATTTAGTGGGGATGCAGTTTTATTATTAAAAGTTTATTTAGTTAATAGACCACAAATCGTTAAAATTGGTAACAAACTATCTGGTTTTATTGATGTTGTCTCGGGGGCACCACGAAGTTGTATATTGGGACCAGTGTTGTTTATAATATATACTTAAAATTTTAAGTATAGCTTAAAGTATTGTTGTAGTCATTTCTTTACAGAAGATATCCAAATTTATTATTCTTTTGAGAAAACAAATTGTTATGATGTATCTATGAAAATAAATCAAGATTTGGAAGCTTTAATTTCTGTATCACAAAAATGTTGTTTGACTGTAAACCCCCCAGTCAAAATAATGCTATTAGGGCGTAAATCTTCGTGTAGGGCAAGTGTTGATGAGATAAATATTCGCATAAACGGTCAAGAGTTACAGCTAGGTGACGTCTTCAGAAATCTGGGATTATATATTAACACGTCTTTTAAATTTTCTGAACACCTCACAAATATTGTAAAAAATGCCTTTAGTAAACTAAAATTAATATATAATAGTAGAAATTTGTTAAACATGAAAAACAGAAAAATGTTATTGGTACTATCACATTTGAATTACGCTGATGCAGTATATGGCTCTTTTCTAAATGTTTTTGAAACCACACGTCTTCAACGTATTGAAAACACTTGTATACATTTTATTTTTGGGCTCAGGTAGTACGATCACATTTGCTGCAAATTTCAGAATTTAAACTGGCTGAACATACAGCAAAGAAGAGATTTACATATCTGTTGTCTTCACAAAATTTGCAAAGTTGAATCATCTTCATACCTGGTAAACAAAATTACGTTTAGAGCAGATGTACACAATATTAATATCAGGTATAAAGGTTTGCTAACAATACCTATACATAGAACTTCTCAAAGTTTGTTCTCTAATTATGCTCCTATATATTATAATAAAATTCCTCCTCAATTAAATTCATTATCTCCTAATGATTTTAAAAAGAAGCTACAAATTGTGCTGCTTAAAGACCTAATCAAATTTCGATAATCAAAGATTTTTTTGTTATTAGACAGTTATTGCAACTTCTGGATATACTATATGCGCATGAGCATATGTCAAATGAAGGAAAACTTTATTAACAACAGGACACTTTATTTGAAGTTTCTTTTAATATAAAGTCAGCTTTCTTTCACTTTGCAATAACTCTCCATTATTATAATTATTATTACTATTTTTTCCTCCTTTTTACTTTTTTTCAACAATATTTTAAGTGACACATTAAATTTGGTAAATGTGATACCACCAGAAGAGACACAATGAATGAAAGAAGAAAGGTAGAATTTCGGAAAAAAAATTAAAAATGTTTATTGCATTTCTGGACAAATCTCGACGAATTATAATGAAAAAACATAACTATATGGAAAAAATCTGTCTACATGTCTGTAGTACCGCGATAGCAACCGCATTTTTTGAGGTAAAGCTTTCAAATTTGGTACACATGTTCTAAAGGCCAAAGATAATGATAAATTCGATGAGCAAAATTGGCCAACTGAAAGGAGGTCCTCAGGACCCAAACTTTTTTGTATTTGATTTTACAAAAAAATATACTCTTGGTGAAAGATTATAAATCATGTCTACTATATCAAGCAAATAAAATATATTTTCCAATTACTTAAATAAAGCTGAGGTAAACTTAAATTTTTTATACATTTGATCTCATAAAATAGGGTTAGGATAAATTTAACAGTTTGACATTTGAAATGTCTAATTTAGTTACAAAGGTGTCAAAGTCAATAAGAAGAAATTATTAAAATATATGACATGAATTATTATTGACAGTATCGACTGACGCTTATAATTAAATTAGAATTAAATAGAATGATCTTTTTAGATCAGGATGATATGTACGGTATAAGAAAGTTATGTGCTGGCCACATCAGATATTTTTAATTATTGATGTGTTGTACTATTCTTCTTCAATTTTGTTGTATTTATATTTTTGTACACATTATTGTGTGCACATATTATGTGGGTGTGGATGTTTATATAAGTGTATGCATGTTAAATAAATTTATTAATTTGAAACATTTATTATGTATATAACTATGTATGTGTATATGTTGATATGCATGTATTTGCTATTGTAATACTATTCATTTTTTCAGATTTTTTTTATCCTATGTACCCATTATAGGTATCCTATAGGTTTCCATACTTATGCTAATTTATCTTAGCTGTAAACGACATTTTTATTAATTATTGTGAGGTTGAGTGTAATGGAACTTGTTCTAAACCCCGTTTTTGGTATATAATTTTTTGTAAATTCTCTGTCATTTGTTGTAACTCTATATGCCAATAAAAACCATTTATTATTATTATTATTTCTACAGTAAAATTTTGCAACAATGAAAAAAATATAAATCAGTGTACATAATCAATGGTGAATATCTGTAAAGGTGTTTTAGACAACATTGTTTACTGTTAGCTATAAAATAAGAAATTATCACCCTTCTGATATGTGTGAACATTTGCCTGCCTGTACAGTGAGATAAAGTTAAGAAATTTAAAAAGTACCTCTGAAAAACGGTTTCCAGTCTTCTTTGGTTAATTTTTCACCATAGTCAAGGTAGCCGGAAATCTCAAAACCTCCTTTCGTGTAATACCTTAAGAATATAATTGTGGACAAAATACCAACTCTGTTCCCTCTTTCTCTTAGTGCTAAATCAAGCTGAAGCGGGTCACCTTTAGTGATTCCTTCGCTGGACGATTCATATGGCTTATAAGGAGGATACAGGTATAGAAGTACTGCGGCCAGTCTTTTTTCGAATTGTTCTTTGCTGAGTGTTTCACCTGAACTCCTATAACCTAGCTCCGCTATAGCGCGGGATGCCTCGACGCTTTGAAGGTAACATTCATCTTGGGTTGTGTTTAAAGAATCCAAATAATCGTCATAAGAACAGTATTGCAGGAGTCTTCGATCCGCCTCTACTTGAGGGGATGCCTGACCTGGTAGTCCTCGAGACATTTAACTTTCAGCTTAATTTTAATAAAAATTAAGTGAGTTATCAATCAAACATATCCGAACAATGGTACAATTGCATAGAAACAAAATAATTTTTATGCTAGCATAAAAATATTTTTGACATTATAATTTGGCATTGACAATTTGGACTGCACTGTAGCGCTCAGTGAGTGTCTTCAATAGGCTTTAGCGCTTAATTGGGTTTTGCGCTTTATCCTTGTTTTATAAATCACTCAGAATACTTAGTGAAATTGACTATTAAAAAATTTCTCCACAGAATAAAATGCATTATCCCTCAAGAATTGAAAAAATAATGATTTAAATGTATTGAGAAGTATTTTGAATGATTTATAAAACAAGGACAGCAAGGATAATTTTTTATACTTAAGTTACCCATTTGTTTGATATACAGCATTTGTGTGAATGTGTTTTTGTCTGTATAGCGCGGTCTGCCTACGGATTTGGACCCTTAAGTGAAGATACAGTAAACAAAAATATGCAAAAAATCGGAAATTTTCCGTAGAATTCAATAAACCAAAATACAAACAACTGGCACCTCGGGGGCCCATAGTAAATTGGGCCCAAAGTTGGCCAAAAACGGTTTTTTCCATTTTACTCTGTCATGGTGCCATAAAATGAAAAAAAGTTTTATACAAAAGTTGTGGAACTATTAAATACGGATCGATCTGTGGAAATCCGATGTCAAAAAATTCAAAAATAAATTATTTATTTGAAAAAAACCGTTAAAAATCGCGTTTTTTTTGAAACGCTCATATCTTCGTGAAAACAAATCATTTTTTCACAAAACTTGGTAAAAGTGTAGCTCCCTACTAACTAAAAAAAGATCATTTTAAAAAAATTTAAAAATATTATAAACATTTTGCAAAAATTGATTTTTTCGAAAAAAATCACGTTTTTTTAAAATCTCGATAGCTCATACACGCTTTCATATTTCTAGTCAATTTTGAGCTTAAAATTTGCTTGAAATATTGTACTAACATGGTTATTTATTGCGCGCTTTTTAAATTGATCGGTAATATGCGAAAAATCGGTTGAAAAATCGGTTTTTTTTCTTAACAACAAAAAAAATCGATTTCTTTTCAAGAAAAAATTTTTTTTTTTCTTTTTTGTTAGCAGCATTGAATAGCTGGTATTTTTTTTATAAATTTGCAAAAAAAATTTTTTATCTACGACCCTTTGGAGCCGAGATAATTTTTTTTTTTGGAAAAAAATTTAGTGACGCTATCTTTTAATATTAAGGGCTGAAATTTACAGAGTTTGTAGTTCAATACGTGTATTTTACATAAAAAAATACTACAATGACATATTCGCTCTCTATTCTTTGGAAATTTAATGGCAAGCGGAGCACACCCCGGCTCATACGTTCGTTCGCTCGATCGGTGTCGAGGGGGTGCGGGACGGTGTTAACGTGGATACATCTGTAAAACTGTATGCTCTTATCATACGTACCGTATCGTAGTTTCAACTGCAATAGAGCATTCATACGATTATATCTCTTGAACGTTATGTTGATTCTAAAAGACATATGAGTTGACAGGTAAATAATAATTGTTAAGCAACATTTTTAGTATAAAAATAAAATATTTATTTTACATGAAAGTTCAAAATATTGATAGTGAATATAAACGTGTACAGTACTTAATTGATCCGTAGTTTTTTTATCGGAGACCCCTCCCCCCCCACCTCGTTGTCACTGGTACGTTCTTCGCTGTATGCAGCGAGTACGGAAGAGTCGGCTTCGTTTTCGATCTCATCATCATCATGGACATTGGTCTGTGATTCATCCATCACCACGAAAGACTCATTAAATATATCTTCGTCCAAGTCGTCATCAAGAGCATCTGCCTCCATCGTAGTTATTTCTATATTAGTGCAATTTTCTTGATCGCATGTCAAACACATGCTTGAACACTTCAAACCATGCGTCCTGCAGCCACAGATCTTCGTTTTACATCCGCTTCCGCATCCGCAGACTATCGTTTTAACGATTTCGTCTGGAACCAGCTGATCCGAGCTGTACGTGGGAAGCAGATTAGTGCCGTCGGAAGTCCAACCCCATTGTTCTGGCTCTAGCAAAGTTCCGAGCCACGTTTGCAACTGCAAATAGGAGCGGTAGGCATGTTGAGCCGCTGCTGCCTCCGTAGGTGGGAGAGTGGCCAAATTAAAAGACGATCTTGATGCCGATTTTTTAAATTGTATGTATCGCAAATCATTTAACGTACCTTTCGTTTTTTTCGTAGAGTATAAGCACGCTATTATCTCGCATCCAACGCTTGCAATAACTTGATGTCTGGAATGTTCGTTGTAAAAGGCATCGAAATTTGGCAACTGTAATTTTTGTTTGTGAAATATTTTACAGATTTTATTTTTTCCCTGCTTAAATAAACTGGTGGTTGTGTCACAGCCAGAGATTATGTACAACAGACCAATGTACCAAAAATTTTTTTTCTTGAAAAAAAAATCGATTTTTTTTGTTGTTAAAAAAAAAAAGATTTTTCAACCGATTTTTCGCATATTACCGATCAATTTAAAAAGCGCGCAATAAATAACCATGTTAGTACAACATTTCAAGCAAATTTTAAGCTCAAAATTGACTAAAAATATGAAAGCGTGTATGAGCTATCGAGATTTTAAAAAAACGTGATTTTTTTCGAAAAAAATCAATTTTTGCAAAATGTTTATAATATTTCTAAATTTTTTGAAAATGATCTTTTTTAGTTAGTAGGGAGCTACACTTTTACCAAGTTTCGTGACAAAATGATTTGTTTTCACGAAGATATGTGCGTTTCAAAAAAACGCGATTTTTAACGGTTTTTTTTCAAATAAATAATTTATTTTTGAATTTTTTGACATCGGATTTCCACAGATCGATCCGTATTTAATAGTTCTACAACTTTTGTATAAAACTTTTTTCATTTTATGACACCATGGCAGAAAATTTCCGATTTTTTACATATTTTTGTTGACTGTATCTCCGAAGTGAAAAATTAACATGGGGCCAAAAATAGGCAGACTGCACTAGTAATTGTATGGGTAATTGTTAGGTGAGGACAGTTGACTAGTCTGATAAGTTTTTTTACCATGTAGTGTTAAAACTTAACACGATGAATAAAATTGCATCTTATAATTTTGGATAATTTTATTAATTCATTTATTTTAGGTAACCTTAATTTAATTAAATTAGGCAATATCAATTAAATAACCGAATAATTAACAGTTAAAATGTATCATTGCTAAAGTTTATTTGAGATTTTATCCTAATCATATTTATACAACACAGGTACTGTACTTGGGTGGCTTAAGCCATCCTGGGTGGCTTAAGCCATCCTGGGTGGCTTTGGCCATTTTCTGAAATTTGTTTCTTTCCTATGTATAAAAAAAATGGACTTAAAATTTTCCAATATCAAGGTATATATGACTTATACATACTATAAGGAACTCAAAACTAAGAATATTAAAAAGAATTGGTCCCTCATATTTTCGTAAATCACCCGAGAATGTCCTTGTTAAAAATGTGCGAATTTTTAGTCGTTATAACTTTGTCTGTACAAGCGAAACTACGGGTCATCTATGGTCGGGGGCTCAAAGCAGACGTTCGTATGTCTCTCTAGCAAATTTCTGTTCATATGCTATCAAGTCAAACTTTCACCCCTAGCCGCTAGAGGGTGGCCAAAGTCGCCCTACACTTTCGTTGGTTTTCATGGGTGACTTTGGCCGCAATTGATTCACGTTGTTGTGGTACTCTTTTATTGTTATTGGTGAGTAATAAATCTATTTAAATAAATTTTATAATATATAGCACTGTTGGTGGTAATTTTAGAACATGGGACGCTACAAAAAAAATACTCGGTAGTAGAAACTATTGCAATTATACAAATGTTAGGTTAGAAGAAGCTATAAGAAATATAAGAGAGGGACGAATGTCTCAAAGACACGCTTCAGAAAGGTACAAAATACCAAGAACAACATTACAAAACAAACTTAACAATGTACATATAAATCTACCGGGTGGTCAAACTGTTCTAACGGTAGACGAACAGAGAAAATTCAAATTTCATATCATAGCTGCCTCAGATTTCGGATTTCCTATAAATGCACTGGATTTGCGAAAAATTGTAAAAACATTCAAGACCGCAAAGGTGTGACTATACGTAAATTTACAGATAACTTGCCGGGGTCGGAATGGGTGAGACTCTTTCTAAAACGGCACCACGACCTTACATAGCGATTTGCTTCTAATATTAAAGTCGCTAGGGCCACTGTCACTCCTGAGATGATAAACACTTTTTTGACAACTTACAAAGAGAAATAGTTGGGGTTAAATCAGTAAACATATGAAATTACGACGAATCTAATTTAGTCGATGATCCGGGTAGTAAAAAAACTATTACGAAGCGAGGTTGCAAATTGCAGGTTGCAGATTATAAATTCAACAAAACAATCTACAAGTGTAATGTTTTGTGGAAATGCGTTGGGTGAAACTTTACCATCCTATACCATCCTACGTGGTTTACAAAGCTACGAATTTATACGACAGTTGGACGATAGGTGGACCAGATGGAACACGTTATAATCGGTCCAAAAGTGGCTGGTTTGAAACAACAATAATCGAGGATTGGTTCGAATTTTTTGCTATTGCCACGTTTAAAAAAATTAGAAGGAACTAAAGTGGTCATCGGAGACAACCTTTCATCACATTTAAGTGTACATGTCCTAGAACTTTGTAATAAACATCAAGTTAAATTCATATGTTTACCGCCCAAGACGACTCATATCACACAACCGTTAGACATAGCATATTTTCGCCCATTGAAAATTAAATGGAGGCAATTGCTCACCTCATACAAATTAAGTGGAAATAACAAAACTGTTTCAAAACAAGATTTTCCTCGTCTTCTAAAATCAGTAGTAGATTCTCTAGCAGAAAGTGGAAAAGAAAATCTAAAAAGTGGATTTGAAAAGGTTGGCATTTACCCCTTGAATAGAAGAAAAGTTTTAGAGCGAATTCCAGACAATGAAAATCTAGACCCAAATGTACAGCTTAATGTAAGCGCCTCAGTCATAGATCTGCTGCAGGAAAGAAGGTTCCCTCAATAGACCGAAGGCACTAAGAGGAAAAAAGTAAATTTGCTTCCTGGTAAAAGCATTTCCGTTTCGGATATTCAGCCAGAAGCGATCCCTGGTCCAAGTCAAGTTGCGAAAATTCCTTCAGAAAAGCGAAGACGAAGAATTTCCAGTGACTCTGAGTCCTCCTGTAATATTTCCATTTATTCGGAGACTGAGGATTACTGTGACCTTGATGAGGAAGTTGCCGATCAAGGTCACCTTGATGAGGAACTTGCCGATCAAAATCACCTTGATGAGGAACTTGCCAATGAAGGTCAGACAACACTAAGCAATGACAACAAGACAATTGACCATATTAACAATGGACACTTTGTTTTATTTTTATATGAAAACCAAGTTTACCCAGGACAAGTTATTCAAATTAAATTAAAAGAAAATAAGAAAAAAATTTAAGATTAAATCTCTTGAAAAAAGTGGACTACATCAATGGAAGTGGTCTTCGTCTGAAGATATCCTTTGGTATGAACCTGAAGACATTTTAGAGGTCATTAATACACCGCAACCTTCCAAGAGAGGATTTTTTTATAATCCATGAGATGAATAAATATAAATAAGTTGTTTTCTATTTATATTTAATGTTTACATAGAATTTTTTTTATTTTATATTTTCAGAGTTCATTTTGTTTTTTTTTATTGTAAAATTTAATTAGGTACTTTTGTTAAGTAAACAATAAAAATGTTATTTTTTGCATATTTTTGTTGTTTTTTTACTACCATGGGCCTTAAAATTATTAAACTATTTTTTAAAAACACTTTTTGTGGCCAAAGTTGCTTATTTCTATGCCGGTCTTTACATTTAAGTGATAAAACAGTGGTCGGCCAAAGTCTTCTAACTTTGGCCATCAACTTTAAAAAAAAAAATGGTATTTTTCAAAATACGATAATTTTGATTTTTGGCATTCTGAAAGTACTATTACCTGGTGCAAAAAAAATTAATATCATTCTCCTATCGAAAGTTAGAGGGTCCTAAACTTTGAAAGTGGACCAATGTCACCCAAGTTTACGGTACTATAAATAAATACAAGCAAATGCAAGTAAGAGATATTGTTTATTTTTGAATAAGAAACACTAATTATTACTAAAATAACTATCTACCTACAATTTTTATTTGTATCGAACCTTTTCATTAAAACAGACTGGCATGAATATGTTAAAACTGTCGAAAAAAAGTTGTCAGCAGTAATCGGCTCTGGATCTACAACTCTATCATTGTGTGTTGTTTTTTCCGCTACTTGTCTTCTTCCAGATCTGCAACAAATTTATAAAAATAATCACTATCTAGATCATCGATTGAAAAAAAAATAATTATGTTGAATTTTAATAAAACAAACATAATTTTAGAAGTGAAAGTGTAGACTTACCGATGTTAGCTAATAGCTGAATTTGGTAACATTTGGGTGAAATGCTCCAACATTCCATCTACATATTCAGAAAACTGATTTTTCACAACTTGTAAATATGGCATTTCCTTTAACGGTACTGCTGTATACTTTTTTGGTATTTGTTTTCTCCGTAGCCCAAACACACTTCAAATCAATCCTAGAAATATCCTCCAAATTATTCAGATCTTTCCCAAAACAGAAGACAAAAACGAATAAACTAAATAAGCATGGAGTAAATATCACATTGAAATTGCAATGGACGATTATGCAGTTTCACTTTTTGGAACGTTATACACCTTGTACATTTGATTAGCATAGCTGAAACATGCTTACACTTTCACTCTTTCCAGACTTACAGGAGCAATTAAATTTTCTAATCAATACTACCTACCCTCTTCTCTTTTATCTCTTTTTATTTAATCTGTTTGTAAACATAAAGTATATATTTTAATATAGGTCTCTGTGGCTTCTGTCCTCCCATACAAAATTAAGTGCCCAGCTAGGATTTCCTCTCCGTCAAAGACACTCCCGGAATTGACTTATGTCTGCAAAGACTTCAAGTATTCCAACGAGTCTTATCATAATGACATTATATAGGTATCTGAAAATATTTTTTAGATTAGATAAATCAATGATTAACAGAGAACAGTGGCGGTTTGTGTGTCAAGAGATAGGGAGGTCAATTAGAAACGTTTACTGTATTACCTACCTTTTAAAGTGATTTAAATTCCAAGTCGATTCTCCGGTCTTTTTGAGATGCAAAGTGGTCAATTACTTTTTCATTAAAGTCTTTTATCTTCTTTATTAATGCCCTTTCTATGATAAGCATAGCTAAAGAGGATAACCTTTCCTGGCCCATGGTATTTCTTAAAAAATGTCTTTATTCTTTTTAAGGTGGAAAAACAACGTTCATTTTCGACGGTCGTCATAGGGAGAGTACACAAGATTTTTAACAGTTTGACACTTTCAGAAAAAGTATTGCACAAATTATTGTTAATAAAAAGCTGTAACAAAGCAACTGCACCTTCACTATTGAAAAAATCTTCTCGGCTATATGTTACTTCTAATTCAGTTTTAAGTTTCAAATGATTTATGACTGGATACTCCGTTTTAACTAATTTAAACATATCTTGAGGAAAGCTTTCTTTATAATCTTTATATCGATCTGCGTGAAATAACTGAGACTGCTAAATTATTACTGAAGCCAAACCTGTTTTTGATCTCAGATGTAATTATATCACAAACTTCTAATGAAACTCTCCTTTTTGATTCTTCCGTTTTACATCTCTGGGCAGACTGCATGGATGTCTCTTCCAAATAGTTATTCAAAATTTTATTTCTGATGTCTTCAATTTTACTATTAAAAACGCCAATACACTTATTTACTGTTATGACATCGATATTACATTTTTGTAATTGATTGAACAATATATCACAATGAGGCATAACTAAATGAAAAAAATTTAACCAATAAAGAAAATGTTCATTTTGTAAATAGTTTTTTAAACCAATAGCTTAGTTTAGAGTGTTGTTTTCTGATTCATTATCAATGATTTTTTCTAAACAATCTAATAATTCTGTTCGATAGGTATAAACAGTCTCTATGCACTTTGTATTAAAATTCCATCGTGTTGGAGCCGCTTTAGGTAATCTCACCTTAACAACATTATCTAACACGGCTGTTCTTTTTGGCGATTTTCCAAAGAATGAAGAAAAGCTACATATGTAAATTAGCAAAAAAAATTTTCATGTTTTTATCCTGACTTGATGCTTTTTGTAAAATTAAATTTAGTTAATGAGCGTAACAATGAATAAAATTTGCTGAAGGATAACTTTTTTTAATTTTGGCTTGTACACCTCCAAGAGCACCACTTATTACTGATGCTTCATCGTAACTTTGTGCTATCAATTTTTCAGGACTTTCATTAATTTTCAGACATTCTAACTCTTTTAAAATTGCATCTGTCAAATGCTGCGATGTCGTTCCTTGAGGCCGAATAAATTTCCAAAATCTCTCACATACAACACCGTCTAAAACGTATCTAAACATAAAAACAACTTGTACTCTGTTATGTCCGTCTTTCAGTTTTAATCAATTTTGTACAACACTCATATTTAATAGTAAACACCAAAAACACTGTTTTACTTAATTTCACGACAAGTAGAGATTTATTAATAAAATGTTCACAAATAAAAACATTAAAAACAACGCGACAGCATTTACCGACCAACGTGTGCGTACTCAGCATTAAGACTGCTAGTGCTCGACTGAACTTTGTGCGTTACCGTTTACGTAAAATGTGTCAAGGACATTGTCGCCACCAGTGTTTTCTGTCTCTTTTACTTTCTGACGATTCGCGCATAAGTCTATTTCACTATAATTCGTTGTATATTCGGTCCGTAGCTAGCTTTGGGGACAAGTTGTGGATTGACCCAATATTTTTAAATTCTATAAATGAATAATGTAATGAATATGAAATCCTGCGATCTAGATATTTGAATAGTATTGTGCATAGAATGAACTAGAAACTTTAATATATTTTTTAAGAATATTAAAAATGTAGTATATTATATATTTTTAAACTTCAGAAAATGAATAGCTCTATTTTTTTATTTGTATGTGGGAGGTCATTGACCAAATGACCCTATAGAAGAACCGCCAGTGATAGAGAATACAAATTCAACAGGAAATATATGAACGCCATAAAAGAGTAAACGTTAAAATTAAAACAAATTGAATTAGTTGATTAGGTAAACTTAATTCCTTCTTATTCTTCTTTGTTATTCTAATCCATTTTAAAAACACACATTCTTCTGAGATTGTTACAAATTAAAGTGATAGATAAACAATAGTCATATTTACCTGTTAAAACACAATTAGTACACAAAATGTAGGTAAAAACCAACAAATTTATTGAGGACACAATGTAAACAAACTCCTATGGAATTGATTCACAGTTGGCCAAATTTTATTCCGGACCGCTGTTGAACGGCTACAGCAGGGGCGGCAGCAATACCACCATAATCATATCTTCCGTAGCCTCCTAAGCTTGAACATGTTAATGAATTGCGACTGAAAAGCTGACATAATGAATTGAATTGGTTCTTAATAATAATTCTATCTTACGCTAGTGGTAAATACCGTAATGAGATCAGTACAACAACGACCTTACACATGCGGCGAATTATTCAGAGATTGTATAATTATAGGTATTTTGTATCATATTACTTATATGTTAATACGATAACCCGGTTAACACGTATTTTTTTTAAATTGCCGTATTATTATGTTACTTGTCTAAGTAACTGATACAGAATTTATCAAGTTATTATATTTTTAGGACTAATATAGAGGTGGATATATCCACATAATTGTAAAAAGTGAGCTGTTCACGAGAAATTGAGTTGTGAAATTCGGCTTGCCTTAATAGTTCAGTTATAGTGACTAATTGGTTTTGTTCAAGAATTTATGTTTGATTTTCACAATTGAATTAACTCATGACCATTGTTTCGCCACACAGTGGCTTCATCAGATGGTGAGTACAAGACTAAATTCTTTATTACAAAATGTGGGTATATATATCAACTAATCTAGGGTAATCAAATGGAACAGTAATAAAATAAGGTACAAAATAATTTAGAAAATATTTAACAGTGGTGAACAGTTTAAAATAGCATTTAAAACTAATAACAATAACACTCTGGGAAAATTTATTAAAAACAATAAAAATAAAACTAAAAGAGAACAAAAAAGTGGAGTCTATAAGCTTACATGTGGTACATGCCCTAAAGTATACATTGGACAAACGGGAAGAAATTTTGGAAAAAGATTGTCCGAACATAAACGCAGTTTTAATAACAATAAATTAGATTCGACTTATTCCAACCATTTGCTAGACGACAATCATTCTTTTAATAATAATTTTGATATTTTACACAGAATATAAAGGATTAAAATTGTCACTATTAGAGACATTAGAAATCAATAAATTAAAAAATAGTAATATTATTTTAAATAACCAACTAGATTTAAACTGTTCACCACTGTTAAATATATTCTAAATTATTTTGTACCTTATTTTATTACTATTCCATTTTATTATCCTAGATTAGTAAGTTGATACTTATATATACCCTCACTTGTGATAAAGAATTTAGTCTTGTACTCACCATCTGATGAAGCCACTGTGTGGCGAAACAATTGTCATGAGTTAATTAAGTTGTGAAAATCAAACATAAGTTTATTTTGTGTTTATTTGTAAAATAGATTTTCATCAGGTAAAGGTCGAATCAATCAACAATAATTTATGTATAAATTAATATTATTAAGATTATAAAATATCGTATAATCCCATGCTCACTTTCATATTCACTGATGGTTTGTCTGAATATTTTTCTATTTCACCACATAAGTGAAAAGATATTGTTATCCTCGAAATCGATATAATTTAATGATAACACTGGTCTGCAACGAAATCCTCCTTTAAAAAATTATGCTATAAGTATGAAGATTTTAATGCTCTGAATCTATTCCCGTTGGCCGATTTTTTCTATCACGTCTAGATTTTTTTTATATGAATTTTTTTTTTAAATTTCATAAATTTTGTTTTTTTTAACTTTTTTTTGTCAACATCAAGAACAGTATACATACATACAAAATAAGTTTTAGCGAGTTGTAAGAGAAAGAAAGTAAAGTCACAGCGAATACTGCGCATGCGCATATCTACTACCATAAAAATCACTGTCAATACTTTCTTTCTCTTACAACTCGCTAAAACTTATTTTGTATGTATGTATACTGTTCTTGATGTTGACAAAAAAAAATTAAAAAAAAAACAAAATTTATGAAATTTAAAAAAAAAATTCATATAAAAAAATCTAGACGTGATAGAAAAAATCGGCCAACGGAAATAGATTCAGAGCATTAAAATCTTCATACTTATAGCATAATTTTTTAAAGGAGGATTTCGTTGCAGACCAGTGTAATTATACAAGTAAATTATTAAATAATTTGGTTTTTTGAGGAAGAAAGTCAGGTTGACCAGCCCTACCTTGCTAAAAGCATTTAGGCTAGTTCTCACAGAATTAAAGAACTAATTATGTGCTAGTCATACGGCTATTTTCAGGCAGCTATTGCCATGTTCTTGAGTTGATCTTCTTGGTGTATACTTTGCATAGAGAAAAGTAGATCTTTAAAACTTTTCTTAAATTTTTCCCTAAAATCGTGCTTTAATTTGCTGAATTGATATTTTAAGTAGTTGATGATACTGCCATCATTGTGTAGCTTGAATTTGTGGAGGAAAAATAAATTTCATTTGTGTTAATTAAATAAACATTTATAATTTCACCTCTTCCTCCAACGAGGTGCCGATTACCATTTTCAGTACTATAAAATATGTGTTGACTCCAGACTCTATTTTATGTTGTACTCATAGTCAGAATAAAACCCTACCCATTTTATGTATAAATCACTGTCGTATATAAAATAAGAAACGACGTCATATAAAAGCCAACTTCTGTTATTTTAGTTTTATTAAACGCTTTCAAAAATAGTTTGCAGATAGGATAAAAAGTTAAAGTAATTTGTGTCACTATGCATCTATTAAATATTTGTTTTGTAATAAACATGCAACATTCCATAAATATGATGCAACCTGGAAAGATCAGGAGGCGAGTGTTCCTGAGCGCCAGAATTAAACAATGACTCCTGGTGATTTCTCCTAAACAATTGTTATGTTTAGGAGAAATCCGCGTTTTTTGATAGTGATAGAACTGTTACAAGTTTTGGTAGCCTGAGATCTAATATTCAGTATAAAGAATTTTGTTAAAAATTATCATTTCATGATTTTCACTCTGTAATGATCATATCATAAACATAAGATTCTAATAAAATTCCCCCATGTAACAACAATTTAAGAACATAATAGATATTTTATGAATGTAAACTAGAAAAAATTATATATATTTTTTTGACATTATTGCTTAAATTTTAGCTATATTTTATTTAGTTATACAGATCATAATTAAAAAAAATAAATAAATTACGCAAATAATTGTTCCTTCGTTTGCACCACGCAGTATTTATTAGAAAACTTAATATATGAACACTTCCTGGAGTTGGTCGGACCTTTAATATGAAGAAAACACTGACGTAGTTTTCTACGAAACACCAAAACACCATATACTATACACGACGTGCGTTTCGTCATCCAAGTTGCCATCATTTGGAGATGCTTTAAACTAATTTTAATCATCTACTGTGTCAGTGTTAGGTTAGGTTAGGTTAGCTTTTCTGTGAGCGGGTCCCGTAGACCCACCACTGCAGCCATCAGCAGGCCTATTGTGGCTCACTCCTAATTATATTTCACCCAATAAGTTCAGTCTCTTAATGAAACTGATAACTTTATTGGGTGAGAATGTGTCCAGATCCTCTGGCAGCAGTTGCCCACTGCCAAATATTGAAAATCGGATCCTCCCCACAACGGGACAGTTATAAATTCTTATATTCATCAACCAAAAAGGTTAAGAGTTATAATTAAAATGCTAATATGGTTACATATAATGAATTTTGATTAACATGTATCTACCATATTTTATTATTATTATTATATTCTTCTTCTTTTTTTGTTTACCCCGTTACCCATCTTCTTTTCTTCTAGGAGCTCTATCTATTAATGTACGAAATGCACATGTAGCTGTTATCTAGGAATGAGTACGCTACATCAACCTTCTCATCATAGACGGCACTCGGCGTTTTCCGCTAGGCCGAGTTTATGCAGATGATAGTTTAGTCGGCAGTGCCCGGTATATAGGTATGTTAAGAGTTTTTAGGTTACCCTGTTTAACTCTAAAAGTTTCTTAGTTCTTTATTTCAAAGGATATTTTATAAACGCCTTCGAATGAACTAATCCCGGTAACTCTTGCCAATATTGGAGAGTTTTTCTTTCAGCCCAGGTTGAGATAGCCATTTTAGCAGTACTTGAAGATATGCCAAGTATCGGTTCTGGTCCTCCAATGATTCGTGATCCCGCTCCTTCTCCGTCCAAGAAGTCGGCTATTTCGTTACCTTCCATACCAGAATGGTCGCGTATCCAGATCAGAGTCACTTCGTTGTTTTTGCTCAAATGATTTAAAGCCTTCTGACAGTTCCATACCGTTTTGGAGTTACGCCGCGCCGGTAGGAGCCACGAGATTTTATAGCTGCTTGGCTATCTGAAAAAATTTTGATTGATCTGCGTGTAAGATGCATATATTCCAGCCTTTGCATACACAGTTCAATATCATGAACCTCGGCCTGAAAAACAGTTGCATTAGTACCTAGGCCTGAGGATATCCTCAACCTTGGTCTCTAACTATGTACTCCGGCTCCTATTCTCTCGGGAGTTTTGGAGCCGTCTGTAAACCGACAACTGTCTGCCCTCAGTAGATCGGTTTTATTCGGATCCCACTCATTTCTTTCCCGAGAAAGGATGTTGAAGGTCAACTTGAAGTTGGTCATGGTAGGCATAGTATCCGAGGGCATTCCCAAGATGCTGTGATTCTCTATGTCATCCAGCAACCTGTTCCACTCCATGATACTAGGCTGCGGCATATTAATGGCCGCTTGTTGCAGTCTGTAGGTTGCCCACCTGGTCTCTCTCTCCAAATATATATGAAGAGGTGGTAAATCCACGAGAATTGATCCCGTTACGGTCATGCATGCTAATCTCTGCAGTCCATAGAGTTTGGCTTTAGCACGTCAGTGTTAATATATGGAGATTCACATGTATATGCACTGAATTATATTATCGTGTAACGGTGAAACCAAATCATTTTGTCAACCACTGCAACTACTTGCAAGAGAGTTTTATTTTTCCAATTTTACTGTTTTTTTCATCAACATGTATTGACACTTCCAAAGACAATAATAATAATAATATAATACATTTCACCATAAATTACTTTTACTTCGGCTTGCTTATCGTATCAGATATTACTCATGCAGCAATCGACTGAATATTTTTCAAACAATATTTGTTTTGTTATTGATAGATAAAGTTTCACAATTAACGTCCGTATTGTCATTATCGACAATTAATTATTAATAATAATTTAAAATTTTTCAAGTAAATGCGGTCATACGGCATCTGGGTAAGTTCTGCAAGAACGATCAGACGCCTTCGGGTGATTTAAATTATGTTAATATAATAATATTTAGCATTCATTTCAAGTTAACAAAGGATTTATAGATGTTTAATATTTAGACTGATTATCTTTTATTATGTAATGGTTAATAATAGTACCTATCTGTTTAATGCAGTGTAATTGCTCTGTAAGATTTATTACGATTTTTATCTAAGTACTAACAATATTTGTCTAAATTATCAAGCAATTTAAAGAATGACATTATTTGCTTGGTATGTTTTAACAATAATCTTTAATTATTAAAGAAATTGTGGAAAGAAATTGTGGTATACTCTTAAGTGAATAAATAATTTGATACTGTGTTATCATTTTGTTTGACATATGTAGGTTTGAGTTTTGACGTTATTTAAGAAAACATAAAAAACATATTTTATGTTCTCTAGGATCATCTAAAGTTTTATTTGGTATAAAATACAACTGAATATATTTTTTCAGATGACATAACCTATGATTTTTAAATGACAAACTTGATATATTTTTATCTTGTTTCATTTGTTTTTTTTTCTGATTACACTGATATAGCATACTTGATAGATTTTGTTAATATTTATTAATTATTAATGAAAATCAAAGTCGATAATGTTGGTAAAAATTTTGAAAAAAATTATCGGAAAAAAAATTAAAATATTAATATTTTGTTAGGAAGAATATTGATAGAAATAATCGAAGATTTTGTATTGATTTGTTGACAATAAACTAAGAATACCTACATTATTTCTGGAGGCACTAACGGCTTGCTCAAAAAATGGGAAATGTATTATGACCCTGAAAATGACTCTAAGAATGGAGAGAATTTTCAAGATAACTCCAACAAAATTTAATGGTGCATTTTAAAAATTCCTTTCTAATTTGAGGATGGGTCACATTTTAATAAGTACATTGTTAGGACACGCTTTTAAAATACTTTCCTTGTAATTACCAAAAACTTTCAATCGTCATTTGTTTTGTATTAATGGCTCTAACTTCAGTACTATGGGCGCCATATTGAATTTTTTTATGGTTCAACAGTACTCTTAATTCCTTTTCAATGGTATATCATAATGTCAGAAAATGAAAACGAAATTAAATGAAATTAAAACATATTTTTTTGAGTTGGCTCCATTTATTTAAAAAACCCAAATTTTAACTTAAAAAAAAATATATACAAAAGGGACGACATATTAAACAATTCATGTTTGTTTAAATTCATTTGTATTTTTAATTAATTTATGTAGCATGTAAATTTATTTTAAAAGTGTTACATAATTTATCGTTGCGCCTCTGTAGAACTACTTTAATAAGCCGATAGGCTCCAACTTTACACTGGTCTTTTACAACCTACACTAAGCAATTTGATACAAATCAAAATACCTACCTATAATTATAAGTATCATATAGTAAATAGTTAAATCATAGCAAAAGTAAGGTCACAGTTGAACTAGCCGATCTCATTTCTTCGTAATACTACCACTTCCGTTATATGAAGTTACCTATAAATGCAACTTGAATGCACATGCATATCAGTCTTAGTTTTTCATCCAAAAACAACACAACAACCTCAAAATGTTCAGATTTGTGGTTCTGTCTGCTTTAATATGTTTTTGTTCTGCCCGTCCCGGTAATCTGGGAATTGGACTAGGCGGTATTGGAGGTCTTGGACATGGAGGACTAGGATATGGAATAGCAGCTGCCCCCGTTGCAGTCTCCGCTCCCGTGGCGATTTCCTCCGGCATTAGTCATCAGTCAAGAGTGGACATTAGAACGCCCGTTGTAGCTACTGTTGCTGCCGCTCCCGTAGCTATTGCTGCTCCTACAATCGCTCTTGGTGGACATGGACTAGGTGGAATTGGAGGATATGGAGGATACGGACTGGGAGGAGCTGGATTGGGATATGGAGGAGCAGGATTAGGATATGGAGGAGTAGGTTTAAGTCATGGGGGTTGGTAAAGTTAATGATCACTACGGTAGTTTTTCATATTCCATTGTACAGTTGCCATTCATTTAGTTTAGTTCAATACGTTTTTTTTAATATGTTCCTCTGTATGTTGTGTTTCTTATAAATAAAATTTTAAATAACATACACCTCTGTTTTCATATTCTAAATTTATGTCGGTTGGATAATTAAGATCAACCATGCAGTATGCAGTTATCTCCAATCTTAAGATAGAGGAGCTGTTGTTCATAAAACGTTAATAATAAAAATTAATGTTATTTAAATAATCAGGGCAAAATGCACGATTGTTGTTTATTTCTCTTTAATATTCTTTTACAATAGTAGTGAAAGAAAGTGTATAGATACTTTAGTATAGTTTTTTGTATTTTTATTTTTGTGTAAAAAAAGAAAGGAAGGAATGCTAATTGTAAAAAAAGTGAAATTTTAAGATTTTCCAATAATATCGTTTTAGTGTAATAGGTGTTCCATTTATGGAAATAGCGTCACTTTTGACACCCTAAACCACGGTGGTGTTTATCGGTTTTCGGTTTTCCTGGGCTCCAGTTTTTCTTTATAGTGCAGGAAGTTCACTTTTCCCTATTAGCGGACAATAGGGTCTCGGATAGCTGCAGTGAAGACTAGAAATATCCAGGGGTCTAGAAAAGTAAACCAGAAATAAGAACAAGGCACTAACAATTTTATAAAATATGTTTATTTACGCAAATCTGTAAATACAACAATTACAAGTAAACGGTACCAACTAACATCTATATTAATACTTATTTTGTTTCAAGAACCCACTGCCATACACCCAAGTAGAAATAAGAGTGTTTTCAACAAAGTAAGAGTGCAAAATAAGACACACGTGGAAAAGCGGGAAAAAACTACTAGCGGGCAAAACTACAAGCCAAATTTACTTTAAATCAAAATTATTGAAAGTTTTTAGAGCCTGTCTATTTAGGGAGTGCGGGACAGGACATGAGCGGCTGTGCCTTTTTATGAGTGTAGTTTATAACTGTACTTACTTCGACACAAAGTCAGAGTGACACACTGTTAGTTCTGGGGTGATTTCTACCGCAAGGGATCTCAAATAGGTAGGTAAAGTCGGGCTCGAAACAGTCAGTCTTCAGAACCATAGATAAATTCAGAACAATGCAAGGTAAATTAATATTTCTCTAGTTTTATGGTTGTCTAGAGAATTAGCCATTACCTGGGTAGAACAATAAGCCCTTTTTCTAGCATCTGAGTTCAATATACCGGTGATAAATAATTTTAACTGCAAAAAATAATATTAATTTTTTGTCGAAAAATAAGTAAATATTATTAACAATAACAAAAATACATAACTTTATTAGAACTAAATAGGAATAAATATTTTACATTTAGTTAGTAAATTATTCGTGAATGATACAGTAAAATAATTACAAGACCAGCTATATACCGGGTGTAACAGGATCAAGGTACACCCCCTTTTCTCCTTTAGTTTTGAAGATAATTGATTGGAAATTTGGGATATCCAATATACATAATAAGCGGCACTTTACGACATACAAGTAATTTTTTCCCTTCCGGTTTCGCCCGAAGTGACACTAACTTTCGATTTTTAAATGAAACAGCCTGTATATTATTGCATTTTTGAATTCTGCATAATTTTCTGAATCCAACGATATAAATAAGTGACATTTCAAACGTCAATATTTTTCATAATATAATTTTTAGTTTTCCATTTGAGTTTTGACCCAAAAACCATTTTGATGAACTTTATTTGCTCATAAATCACGTAATTTAGTATTTTTGACGGGATTTCGATTTTTCTAGCATTACACGGGTTATTTAGAATAAATCGGAACCATCATGGCACACTTAAATGGAAAATTAAAAATTATATTATAAAAATATTGACGTTTGAAATGTCACTTATTTGGTATCGTTGGATTCAAAAAATTATGCAGAATTCAAAAAATGTAATAATAGACAAGGTGTTCCATTTAAAAATTTGAAAGTTAGTGTGACTTCCGGCGAAACCGGAACTGAAAAAAATCACTTGTATGTCAAAAGGTGCCGCTCATTATGTATATCCCAAATTTTATCAGTTAGGTATACCATGATCCTATTACACCCGGTATATATATATATATATATATATATATATATATATATATATATATATATATATATATATATATATATATATATATTTATATAGCAAACTATACAGACCCAAAACGATATACAGTACCGACTTGCCGGGCCAAAATTGACGTGCTCAGACCCGGCTGCGGGCTTGACAACGTTTCCCCATATGGGAAGATTAAGAGGAACAGGGAAGTAAAGAAGGAACAAAAATTTGGTGGGCATGAAAAGTCGGCTACATTTACGTTTTTATACAAATTTTGTTCAAGCATTTGCCACCTAGAGGGCAATGCTGTCTTATACAAACGGGACATACACAACATTCGGTTGGCACAGATACAACAGACGTTACCATTCCCGAAACTCGGCAACAGTGTAAAGTGTTCTAGCTGCAACCAAACTTTACACATATTCTTTCCACTCCGCGCGTTGCGAATATGTACCGTACAATGTGTCAGTCACGACATGCGCTCCGTCTATGGCGTCTGTCTCTCTCTTCTCAACCACTATTATTGGTGTGGTACGTAAGAGGCGAATTAAAATACAGTCGCCGGCCTCCTTGTATTATCCATATACACGCCAGGAATTTAACTTTGGTGAAATATTTTAAAATGCTGCTGAATAGTTTCGCTATATTTTACTATCTATAATCTACATATATAAATATCTGTAGTATATGCCGAAAGTTAATAATATTTCTTGCAGTTAGAAAAGTAATGAAGTATAATATATAAAGAGAATCTGAAGTGTTATAAGCAGTTTACGTGTGTATATTATCAGTTTCCAGTGAAACTAATGGTTTGAAATACATCTATGACAAACGAGTAAAACAGCCGGTGCCATTCCGAAAATAAAAACACATTGGCACAATTATGGCATACAAGGAGAATCGCGTCAATAAATAGAAAATTGGAGTCATCTAATAAATAACTACCTAGAAAGAAGTAATGCGAAATAATTTGTAATAAATTTGTTAGAATTTGACAGATATAAAACTTGTTAGGTCATAAACTAATTTTTCAAAACAAAAAAAGAATTGCAACAATAAATAATATTGTTGTGATCTACTAGTACTAAAATATGGGCAATTTAAAGACACTACCTATATAATCTTGAGGACAATACATTAATCATAATTAATAATTTTTTTGTTTATCGCAATCATATTTATTTTATGGCGCATTTTGAAATAATGCTTTATTTAAATGCCTTTAATGCTTCAAAGAGCAGTTATTTTGTGTATTTATACAGTGATACTGATAAATGATATAGGTATAAAGAAATATAAATAAAGCCAACATGTATCCAGGAGCAAAAAAACACTACCATAAAAATTTTGTAAACATTTATTTTCTTGAATTTCAATTTTACTTTTAAATAATAGATACCTATTTAACTAATATCAAGTTGTACCCTAATTTAGTATAACACTAATGAAAATGGCTCAAATATTTATATTGTCTAGTTCGTATGTAAATCCCTCGTTAAATCTTAAAAAAAAACCTAAAAACAAGATGACAGATGATAGATAACAAAAACGTCGTGTATCAACTTATTTTTAAAAGCTTTTATTTAACTTGCAATGTTTGTTTATTTATTTATTAGTTAGTTTGTTTGTTTGTTTAGGTCAAATCTTGCAAGCTGAATTAGAACCACTTCCACATGTCCATCGAATTGAAATTTTGCACACATATATACGTAGTTCCGATGACAATACACTTTAACACTTTTATATTTTGTACTGTTGTTGGTGTGTCTCTATAAACAATTTCATTCACGCATCCCCATAAAAAGAAATCCATTTTTGTAAGATCTGGGGATTTAGCAGGCCATTTAGTGGGTCCATTTCTTCCAATCCATTGATGAGGGTAGGTATTATTTAAGTGGTCTCTAACTGCATTTAAATAATGTGGTGGAGCACCATCTTGCTGAAACCACATCCTATTTCGAATTCTTCCAGGGAGATTTACCAATAATTGTGGCAGATAGTTTTCTAAAAATGAAGATAAATAGCTCCAGTCAATGTACCATCCAAGAAATGTGGCCCTATTACATGTTCTCTAATAATTTCTCCCCAAACGTATATAGACCATCTGTGTTGGTTATCAACTTGCATACAAAAAGTGAGGATTTTCCGAAGCATAATAATGGAAATTGTGCCTATTAACAAATCCATTTTTATGAAAAGTTGCCTCACCAGTGAATAAAATTATCGAAGAAGTTGACATCAACTTGCATTTTACCTCTGGCCCAATTACAAAATTGTAGGCGCTTTTGAAAATCGTCATCAGATAATTCCTAGTGCATTTGAATATGATATGCATGCAACTTATTTGTTTTTAAGATTCGACCCACAGACCGTCTACTTATTCCTACTGAGGTCACTTCTCTTTGACTAACATGAGGATTCTCAACCGTTGCCAGCACCACAGAAAACTCATTTTCTTCGTTCACAACACGTTTTATTCTTTCACTTTTTTTATATTCGACATTTCCAGTTTCCAGAAATCTATCGAAAAGGTTTTGGAAGCTGCTAACATCAGGAAGCCTTCTTTCAGGATAACGTTGGTGATAAATTCTATTGGCAAGTAAACAATTTCTGTCTGACTCGCCCAAAACAAAAGTCATGTCTACAAGTTCCGCTTTATTAAAATTCATATTGTAAAATTCCAAATATTTTAAATTCAATACAAATTGTAACTAACGACCGATAAGTGTGATAAATGCTCCTTTGTACACGAGAATTTATACCAAACTGAGGTTTTATTGCTTGTCGGATAACGAAAACAGCAAAAAAATGTACAAAAAAACATTAGAGTAAAGGACTGGTTAAATACTATTTACTCATTTCAATGGAAATGGTCCCACTAAATGGCCTCATTTCAAAATTGCATAAAGACGTGTGTCAATCAAAATGGGCAACACGTCGAACACCTATTATAAATTTTTCTAATGAATTATTTGAGGGAACCTCTTTTTTTAAGTTTATTCTTGAATTTGATACTTATTTATTTATAAAACGAAAATGGTTGCAATTAGCCATAGGGAAGTACTTACAAAAAATATTCGTTTTTTCATTTCTACATCACATCGTCGAAAAATATACAGGGTGTTTCATTTGAAAAATTGAGAAAATTCAATTTAAAAAGTTCTTAATTGAAAAATAAATACTTATTTATTTATAAAACGAAAATGGTTGCAATTAGCCATAGGGATTTACAAAAAATGTTCGTTTTTCATTTTTACATCACATCGTTGAAAAAAATTAAGAAAATTCAATTTAAAAAAGTTCTTACTTGAATACTAATTTTTGGCCACCTTGTACATTTTTAGGTAATGAAAATGATTCAAGAACATTAATTAGATGTCTCGTAACTGGCATTAACATAAGTTTTTCTTAAAACCCATAATTGTGACTGTGGTGATTTTTTTTAATATCCATCTGCAGATGGCATTATTTCAACAAAAAAATTCATTACATCAAAGTGGTTCGGACATAGTCAATAATAATATAGAAATGAATAGAGCCTAGAAAGAGGCTTCAAAAAATGTACTGATATACATAGCATTCCATTTAAAAAAAAGGGCACTTGGTCCTGTAATTTCGTCTTGGCTCGCCCTGGATGTTCGAAAATAATTTCCAGTTATAGACTTTTCTATCTAGTTTACTTGCAATTTTTTAAAAAATTTCTAGCTATCGTAGAACTGGAGATATCGAGGTCCGACGCACTATTGCCCCACCCTGTATATAAGACTCATTACATTCGTTCGAAAGAAGTTTTAATAAGCTTTCGTTTAGTGTATTACAACCTATAACATTTGTTTGGTTTTCCATAAAATATATGAGGGAAGTATTATTAATTTGGTATTTTTGGGTAATCGTGTTGAGATTTGTTACTTCAGTTCTTGATGGTACATTGTACGTTATGTACGCACCTAGGGATTTACGGTGTTGTAATAATTAAAATATATCATTTTTCGTCTTTTTAGTTATTTATATCCGTAGATGTACATAACGTACAATGCACCATCAAGAAACAAAGTAGTAAGACAATCCCAATACGATTACCCAACAATAGGAAATTAATAATACTTACATATTTTTTCTGGGAAACCAAACAAGTGTTACATAGGTTGTAATACACTAAATGAAAGCTTATTAAAACCTATTTCTAAACGAATGTAACAAGTTTTATATACAGGGCGAGGGAAACAAATATCCATGGAAATTAAGTTTATTTTCGCAACAACTTCTTCCTATAAAACTTTTTGGCCCATCCTATACTTGCATTGAAAGACAAAAAATACCTACAATTTGATGGGCCGGTCAAGTCCCTACCTTTAAAATTAACGGAAATACGGGCCTGGGAGTTTAAAGTGGCGGAACCTGTATATAATTTTTTCCGCATTTATATCTCAAATATTAACAGATGTAGAGGGAGGAACTCAATTCTACAACAATCACCCTGTAGATATGTATATGTCATTAGTCATTACTTAGTTTTAAAACTATGTACACAATTAAATGCTCAAATATTGTATTACTCAAATGATATCACAAAATTAATTGATAAGGCAATACTTGAAAATTTTGCACTGAATATACATATCTACATAGGTACATTAACATAAAAAATACTTTTATATTTTATATATTAGATAGTATTTCCATATACTCGTCCAGTTAGAACACACGTAGTCACACAATCGTGGCTACGTGTTCTAATTGATGAGTATATTATATTATATAATATGGAACGAACTTCCTACAGGTAAGTCGTTTGTTCCATTAATTACTTCCACATCCACATAGTGAAGTATTGTATCGATAAAAAGTTTAAAAATTTTTTTGTTTAGATCGCTCTTAAATGTTTTAAAACGTCGAAATTTCAAATTTGAGCAAGAAAAAATTTTGTCTGTCTGTCTGTGAACATTTTGTGGGCACGATATCTTAAACCGTTTAACGGATTAACTTCAAATTTGGTATACTTATGTAACCTTACGAAATCTCGGTCTGATTGCTCAAAAATCGGGGAGAGTTGGGCTGCTTAGTGGGATTGCGTCACCAAAACTACAATATTCGTTATTTAAATAGTAATTTGGTTGTATAAATGTAAGGTAGGAAGTAAAAACATCTATATTTTCACTGAGGTCGTGTTGATGTCACCGCATGTGCCTATAACCAAAACATCCCAGAACCACCGATCGGGTCCATTGCGATATATTCTAACATTTACATACATATATACTTAACATTAAGATTAGTTCATGGCGTTATTACCCTAGTACTAATCTATCTCTCCCTTATTCTAACATTTAACGTAATAACTAAAAAACTTATCTTAAAATAAAAGCTAATAGGTATGGGAGAATATACTATACATTATAATAAAGTTAAAATTTTATTTTACATTTTTATTTGATATTTTTTTGAGATGCGTGGGCTTTATTAAAAAATATATTATAATGTATGTAGGAAGGCATAAAATTATTCGATTAAATGTTTACATATTTTTAATTAACTAACCGGAAGTCATGTGGAATACTGTTGTATTATCTATCAACCAGTGCCACACTATAACTTTCCGTGAGATAAACCCTTTTACGAGAACAAAATTTTTTATTCATTTTCTTTTATTTTGGCTTCACGGCGTACACACGTCCAGAGCACCAAAACCGCTTATATAAATAAGCCAACTCACAGGATTATTACGCCAAATGAACATCCCGTATTAAGTGTACATGTGTCAACATTGCAGGGTCTGTTAAGCAAATCGATTGACAATATAACTTGTGTATAAAAATGGGCCCCGAAACTCGAATAAATATAGATGGTTTGTCAACGATTACTAAATATATCCAAAATAAAATAATTCAAAAAATTATTACTCCTCTAAGGTTGCCATCGTTATTTATTAAAATTCTATTACAATTGGCAAAAATACACATCTAGAACTCTTTATGACCCCTGGTGGGTCTGTGGTCGT
>JANEYF010005491.1:0-15000 GCA_029963845.1 Rhamnusium bicolor
AAAAAATTTTCGCGCATTTCTTCGATCACATTGAAAATATTTTCTTTGAGTTCGTTTAAATTTGCTGATCGGCCTTTATACACCTCGTTTTTTAAATAGCCCGTAAAATTGTATCGATGGGTCTCAAATCACGGCTACTTGCCAGCCAGCGAATTGTTTCATTTCTTCCAACAAACTGCAACCGTATGTAACTTATTTTGACAGGGTAACAATCAGTAATTGCCGAATATCATATTTCATTGTTTTTTCTAGGCTAACGCGATTTTGCCACAAATAATTGACCCATTGACCCTAAGGGGTATTTCCACTATATAATTTCAATTATTCTGTTCTCTGAAGCCATTAATGTTTATTACATTAAGGTTTACAAGTTTCCTTACTTTGGATTCTTTAAATGTGCTGGCTACCCTGATGACGCTATGGCAAGCAGAAACACGTGTCGGTAGATATTTTAAAGTTTTTTAAAGTGAGTGTCAACTGGTGAGTACCTTGTGTTTTATTTATTTTTGGTTTTACTAGACAGAATAGTTGAAATTAAAAATAACATTTTTGAGTCAGTAGTACTGAACATAATGTGCATATTATCTTTTTTTGTAATCCAAGTTTCAGCGTTTTGGCAAATAGCCGGGAAAATAATTGCTTAAAGAGATATATGTTATACTTATCTGTGATAAGATTTGTAAAAGTCAGTAAATAATAATTAACAACAAATTTTCAGTTAATATTATTTTTCATTCCACAAATAACAAATATTGAATTTTGCATAATGTCCATACAATATCAAAAGCACTTTAATTTTAACAAAAATGTTTTTTAATTTAATAATATTTTACTAAACTTTAAATATATATTTATAATAATAATAATAATAATAACAAAAATAATATTCGACGAAAAAAATGTACAATACAAGAAAAGCACATACATTCTTTTTTAGCAATTTACAAGGCGAAGTTTAGCCACATGGCTGAATAAGTGGGGATGGAAAATTTTATTACGCGAAACAAAAAAATCCAAAAAGTGAAATTTGACTAACTGTTCCATCATTAGCCATCGCAATTCTACATTTTTGGCAGAAACATGATCATATTTCCTTAAATTATAAATAAATCGACAGCAACAATTTTGCACAATTTGTAGTCGATATCTTGTAACTTAATTCAAGCAGAAATAGTACATAATCTTGCAGTAATAGAAAACAGGCATAACTAGACTTTCACAAAGATTTTTAGGTTTTTTAAAGTTTAGTGTATGTTTGTTAGCATATAGCACTTTTAATCGATAATATAATCTTTGTAAAAGCATTTTTATGTGCTGATCAAAATTTAACTTTTCATCTATTATTACTTCCAGGTTTTTAGCATGTATTGTGTTTAGAAAGATACATTTTCGCGATTAATATGTATTTTATTAATAGATATCCTTTAAATGTCGCCGCTCGTTTTCAGAACAAAATAAAATAACAATCGATTTATTAGGGTTGATCTTAAGGTTATGTCATTGTGAATATTTATAAATATTATCTAAATCTTGATTGATTAAATTGGCAGCTTTGTCAGAATCAGATGAGTCAAAACAAAGAAGAACTTAGGTGTTATCTGCATATGCCTGGAGATGAGAACTAGTTAGAACATTAAATATGTCTGAAGTATATACAGAGAACAGACTTGGCCCAAGACTAGACCCTTAGGGAACACCTGATATTATTATTTTCGGGTCAGATATTTTTTCTGAAACTGATACACTTTGACGATGTTCATACAGATAATAATTAAAAAACCGTAGTGATATTTTATCAAACCCATAATAATTGAGTTTTGCACAAAGCACGTGGTCAATCATTCGATAGCCTTAGAGGTGATGTAAACATAAACTTGTTTAATTTAGTAAACCCTATTACGCAACATTTTGATTCCCATGGTTTAGTACAAATTATAAATGAGCCAACTAGGATTGCACTAAACACATCTACTCTACTGGATCCTATTTTTATAATTCCGATATGGTAAATATAAGTAGAACTTTAAATACAGATTTTCTTAGTGATCAAAGTTTGGTCTACTGTGTTATAAACATTCCTAACTTTAAGAAAAGGCAAAAATTTATTACATATAGAAATTTTAAACAATTTGATTAAGAACTTTTTAATCATGACTTAAACACGGTGCCATGGGATAAAATATAATTAATAATATTGAGCAAAAAGTTTCGTTATTAACATACTATACTACAGACATTTTTAATATCCATGCGCCAATGAGAACAGTCAGAGTAAGTAAACCTCCAGCACCATGGTTGACACACCCATTAAAGTTGATTTTAAAAGAAAGATACAAAGCACTATCTACTTATAATAGAAACAAGATCGTGAACATTATAAAAATATGCGTAATTTTGCCCTGGCTTCTATCCATAGAAAAAATGCAGCATATTTAAATTCATTACAAAATTAAAATTCTGATCATGAAACGCCTAGGGCAATTAAATATTCGTTTTAAACGTGAAAATGTTGTAGAAATCAATGATTATTTTTTTAGTGTGTTCTGCAAAAATGATAACTGTGATATAGCAATAGACTATTATAATAACACAAAATTTAGTAATAATTTATCATTCTCGTTTACCCTTGTTTATAATGCAATAAACAGTATAAAATCGAATGCTGCTGGAAATGATACAATAACATTACACATGTTAAAACTATGTATACCAACTGTTTTAAACCATATTACACATCTTATAAATTGTCTCGAACAGGACTACTTTCCGTCGTTATGAAAGGATGCAATTGTTTGTCCGGTACCTAAAATTACCAATCCTTTGTCAGTGGAGGATCTGCGTCCTATTAGCTTACTGCCAGTTCTTTCAAAATTTTTTGAAAGAATTGTTTATGATCAGATAAATTCTTATCTCTTGTTGCATAATATATCTTTTATATCACTCGGAATTTTAGTGTCACTAGACTACTCCAAGGCGTTCGATACGGTTGACCATGTACTTTGTGCAAAATACAATTATTATGGGTTTGATGAAATATTGCTACGGTTTTTTTATTCTTATTTGTGTGAACATCGTCAAAGTGTATCAGTTTCAGAAAAAATATCTGACTCTAAAATAATAATATCAGGTGTTCCCCAAGGGTCTAGTCTTGGGTCAATTCTGTTTCTTGTATATACTTCAGACATATTTGACGTTGTAACTAGTTCTCATCTCCAGGCGTGTGCAGATGACACCTAACTTATTTATTGTTTTGACCCATCTGATTCTGACAAAGCTGCTAATTTAATCAACCCAGATTTAGATAATATTTATAAATATTCACAACGACATAACTTTAAGGTCAATCCTAATAAATCGGTAGTCATTTTATTTTGTTCTGAAAACAAGCGGCAATATTTAAAATCATCTATTAATAAAATACATATTAATCGTGAAAATTTATCTTTCTAAACACATGCTAAAAACCTGGGAGTAATAATAGATGAAAAGTTAAATTTTGATCAGCACATAAAAATGCTTTTACATAGATTATATTGTCGATTAAAAGTGCTATATGCTAACAAACATATACTAAACTTTAATAAACCTAAAAAAACTTTGTGAAAGATTAGTTATGCCTGTTTTTGATTACTGCGAGATTATGTACTATTTCTGCTTGGATCAAGTTACAAAAAAATCGACTGCAAATTTTGCAAAATTGTTGCTGTGGTCTTATTTATAATTTAAGGAAATTTGATCATATTTTTGCCAAATATGTGGCGCTATCAAGCTTAGTAATATACATATTTGTATATACATATTTATATATACATATGTATATATACATATGTATATATACATATGTATATATACATATGTATATATACATATGTATATATACATATGTATATCTATTTAAATAAACTTAAATTACATCTAAACTTCTATGTCCTATACTCAATTGCTTTCTTGCAAATACAATAATACATTTTTAAAACGTTTAAAACACCTTAAACTTTTATATAAAACTTTTCTTTAAGTGAAAAATAAGAGTTATTACCCGGAATATCTTCGTTTGATAACCCTGAACATACACACATTAATCAAAACCAACAAATCTGTGAGTAACATGAAATTGTGTTTTTTTGTTTTTTATCTGTTTGTTAGGGAAACATATGTTTTTTATTGTCGTTAATTTGTTGATTTGTCTTATTTTTTTCTTCATAAAATCTACTCTCTGTCTGATGGGTAATGAATTTCCAACAATTTTAATTATATCAAAAAAAGGGCAATTAAATTTCGTATTATTTTAGTCCTTAGAATAATACCAAAGTACTAGAACCATTTAAATGATCGTATTGGTTTTTAAATATTTGTAGTAAAACAAGAATAAATGCTTACTTTTCTCTCGTTCTATCCCAACTTTAAAAAATAAATAAATGGCGAAGTAAAATTTCGGTTTAGTACCTATTTTTGTTTTATGTTTGACAAGAAATAAGTGGAAAAAAAGTGAAAAATGAGGACTGTTTTTTCTATTTTCATTATAATTATTTTATTTCAACATGTCTAAATTAATATAGAAAATATTCGAGATTTACGGTGCCATCCTCTAGTCATTTAAGAACCTAGTATATTAAATAGAATTCGAGTTGAAATTCATTAATATATAATTTTAACAGCATAATGACTAATTTTTCTTATCAATAAGTTTTGAGAGTGTCATAATTGGACTATAAATACAAATATATAAAGTTACACAGTAATGCGGAAGTTATAATTTGTCACATAACATTATATCGTATTTGGAAAATTAATAGTTCATAAAAATGATGATTGCTACAACAATCCCAATAAAATTTTATGTATCCTAGATTTTTGAAGCAATGGAGCATTCTAAATAATGGCCAATAATACTTTTTTCAATCAGTTTTTGTCATTATTTGCCATATCACCCACATTTGTTGGTTTTAATATTTAACAAAGGAAATAAATTGCTTTGATGTTGATACATTTTAGCTAATAACTCACCTCACCCTGTATATTTATTATGTAATTGTCACGGCATTTGTCAAAGACGGAAATAAAGTTTGAAAGGAAAGCTGAGCAATAAAATTTTATTCTGTTGGTTTTGAGCTGGGATCATTTGATATGGTACATTAATTTTGAGAGAGGGAAAGCGTACCCGACAAAAAACAGTGAAGAATCACAGCTGCAAACTGTGGCACTGCCCACCTTGCCATGCTGACACATCCTGAAACAAAAAACAATCATATATTTCCCTATAAATCAATATTTAACGTTTCTAAACTATAAAAAATCCAACCTTCTCTACGATCTTTTTTACTGGAAAAAAAATACTGAAACTAATAGCTAATAAATCGAGATTCGCAGTTTATGTAAATGAATTATTTTTAATCCACTAAACAGGCTGCTTCTCAATAAGTTATTGTATATAAAATTTGTTTTGGTATCTTGTCTTCATTTTTGCTAACATTACTACATTAAAGAATTCTATTGCAGTGCTGAGTATGTTTATTTATTTATTTATTTATTTATTTATTTATTTATTTATTTATTTATTTATTTATTTATTTATTTATTTATTTATTTATTTATTTATTTATTTATTTATTTATTTATTTATTTATTTATTTATTTATTTATTTATTTATTTATTTATTTATTTATTTATTTATTTATTTATTTATTTATTTATTTATTTATTTATTTATTTATTTATTTATTTATTTATGTAAATACAAAATCCAACAGGCAGGAACCCAATTACAGGATTAGGTACACTGAAATTATGTATAGATAAATACACGATAAACAATTTTGAGTGTTACAAAATATTTCTTAATTAAATATATAATATATACGAACAAAACATATAGAATTGTATATACAAATATAAATATACACTTGTACATATACATATACATACATATACAGATAAATAAAGAATACAGTAGATTACAAAACATCAAGATGCAAAACAAAGTTTTTAATTACACTTTCATTGCAGAAAAATATATCAACATAATCTTTGATTTTAGCATAGTTGACATACATTTGGTGTATTGGAGAGGTCAAGAGAATATTTGTTCTTGGTATGTGTGAAATAAATAAGTTGTTATGGCGAGCAGAAATTCTAGGTACTTTATAATTTATTTGATTTAATAGGTTAATACAATCCAGACGATTATTAGCAATTTTATATAGAAAAATTATTGATTGAGATATTCTTCGTTTGGTAAGACTTGGTAAGTTAAATTGTTCTAACAATATATTTTGTGGGAATCCGATAGGTCAATAAGTGCCCTCAAGAGTGTACACTGCAGATTTTAAAAACTTACGCTGAATATTCTCTAATTGTAATATATTGACACTATAAATTGGGTTCCACACAATTGAAGCATATTCAAGGCGAGATCTAACAAATGTTACATAGAGTAAAAGATGAGTGTTGACATTCTTAAAATCTGTGCAGTTCCTGATCACAAAGCCAAAACTCTTAAAAGCAGAAGTAGTTACCATTTCGACGTGCTTATTGAAGGACAATTTAGGATCAAAATACACGCCAAGGTCTTTAATAATATCAGGTCTTTGTAAAACAACATTATCGATATTATAATTGTACACGTACAGATTATGCTTCCGGCCAAATGATACGACAATATACTTGCTAGCATTGAGGGGTAGATAGTTGTTGATGCACCAGAAACTGATGGTATCCAAGGTTTTTTGCAGAATTTGACAATCATGAACGTTATCAATAAATCGGTACATTTTTAGGTCGTCTGCATACAAGAGGAAGTGAACATTAGTATCCAAGCTTTCAAAACTGTCATTAATGTATATTACAAAGAAGAACAGTCCTAGTATCGAACTCTGTGGCACGCCAGATCTTTGCAAGGAGCTATTCAATTTATGACCACGGTACTGAACAAATTGATGTAGATTCTCTAGATATGACTGTATTAAAAGAAGTAACGATTTTGAGAGACCAAATTTGTCAAGTTTAGAAATCAAAGCACTGCGGTCAATCCTGTCAAAAGCCTCAGAAAAGTCTGTGTAGATAATATCTACCTGACCCCCTCGATCAAGACCTTCGCAGAGAAATTGCGTCTTGCACACAAGGTTCATTACTGTAGATCCACCCTTCATAAAGCCATGCTGATCAATAAATATTAAGCCAGATACGTGAGTGTATATAGAACTGTGAAGGAAAATTTCAAAGATTTTCCCGAAGTTACAAATAATAGTGATGGGTATATAGTTTGTTATGTCACTCTTTTCCTCCTTTTTGTACACTGGACACGCGCGTGAATTTTTCCATTTTTGAGGAAATCTCGAAGTACTGAGAATTAAATTGAAAATTATTAGAAGGGCTTTAGCCAATACAGTTGAACAATCTTTAATTAGAAATGCCGGAATTATATCAGGACCAATGATCATTGTGGCTTTAATTTTCTTTATAGATTGGCATATTTCCTCCTAAGTGATGAGAGATAAGTTTAAGGTATTAAAATTCAGATTACTTACGTCATCAAATTTACGGAGTGTAGGGGACGTAAAGGATTTAGAGAAAAAGTCCGCAAAACTATCAACTATTACTTGGGTGTCTTCAATCATTCGATTCTTGTAAATTAGCGATGTCGGAATGGATGAAGTATTGTGTTTTGAATTAATAAAACTCCAAAAATTTTTAGGATTGGTTTGCATGTTATTTTCAATGTTGTCTAAATATAACTTGTAAGCACTATCGATGTCAGATTTAATTTTTGCTCTCAAAGTTTTAAATGTATTGTAACATTCAGTGTTACCAGATTTTATGTTGATATTGATTGTAAGTTACTGTTGTTATTATAGTAGGTAATTATTCTATATTTTTAAGGTACAATACTAAATACTAAAAAGTATAAATAGTTTTGACTAAACGAATATCTCTGCCAAAGACATCAATCTAGATGCTGGTTTTGATACATAACTTTGCAAATATTTTATTAATAAAATAACAACATTCAGTATAAAAATGTTGTTGTCATAGGACTAATTGAATTTAAATTGGTTGAATCATACTGCATAATTTCTAATCATTTTACGCATTTTCAACATTTTATGGATTCTGTTCAATATACGAATATGACTATTTTATGGATTTGATCGTTTTATTGATTTTGATCACGTTATGTATTTTGATCGTTTTGTGGATTTTGATTGCTTTATGGATTTTGATCAAAAAATGCCGCAAGTCTTAACTCCATTATTTCTTGTCCAATTTTAAAAATCAAAAACAAAATTAATGGTTCTATAAATATTACAAACTGGCACTAATTTTGTTTTTTCAATATCAACCGTAATGTCAGGCGATAGTCAACTTTTTTTCCAATGAAAGGCTATATACTTTGTTCTTAGCCTGATAGAGATTTTTTTTGTGAATTCAACGATATACACAACTGCATTTTCGTGCAATATTAGTTGGAAAAAAAGTAAGGAAATGTTTATCGATATTAATTTGGGCTTCTAATGAAATTACCAAGTGTGCCATGGAAAACAATCAAATCAACCAACCGATGCAAAATGTCATTTGAGCTTCTACGTTAATCTTGTATTACCAAGTGTGCCACGGGAAACAATGAAATGAACAAAACGACAAATGTTATTTAAGCCTTCAGATTTTTAGTACTTTTATTATTAATCGCTCCTACTGTGTGAAATAATACATTTTGATAATGTTAGAAAATTTTACTGTGACAATGAAAAATATTATAAGTATTACTCAAATTGTCCGCCACCTTGACGAATACATATTTCACGTCTTCGAACTACTCCGTGGGTAGCGTTTAATATAAAATTGCGAGGTATTTCGCGACAAATGTTGATTATATTCTGTCTTAAATGTCTTCGTTTTCGGGATGTGTTAGATACACTTGATCTTTAAGATAACCCCAAAACCAAAAATTGAGTGGTGTGATATCAGGAGAACGAGCAGGTCAGCGAATTGGTCCATGCGTGCCTATCCACCTTGGACCAAATGTAACATTCATCCAATTAACATTTACTCTTGCGTTATGTGGAGTTGCCCCATCCTTTTGAAAATAAATTCTATTAAATTCTGTAAGAGACAAGTCATCTAAAAATGTTCAAGATCTTCAGTCAAGAGTTGATGATATTTTTCTTGAGTTAGTGTGCCATCTATGAAAAATGGTTCTATCAATCGATCGCCTAGAATATTGCACCAGACAATACTAAATCTTCATTGGAAATTATTTGCGACAATAATTCTGGGATTTTCCTGACTCCAATATCGGTGGATGTTTCTATTCAAAATGCCATTACTAAAACTGCATTCACCAAACCAAATTATTTTCCTATAAAAAATACAACCTTGTTGAATCATGTTTAAATAAAAACGACAAAATTGCTCTCTTCGATTACAATCATTTTTCTCCAATGCTTGCACTTTTTTGAGATAAGTATGGTTTGAATTTTTGACTTTTCAATATTTTCTGTATAGTAGCTTTTGATGCATTATTATTATTAGCAATTTCACGAGTAGAAGTTCTCAGATTTTCCAGCACACTAAGAAGAACATTTAATTCTACATTTTGGTTAAATTGACGTTTCTCTCGTTTGTGTTTCTTAGAAGCACCATAGTTTCTCAAATTCTGTTCTAGTTTTTCAAATTTACGGCTTTGTGGAACTTCTCTATTCCGTAAGCGAATCATGAAAAGACGCTTGGTTCTTATTTTTATTGCATTCGAAGTATATTTGCAACATGTCGGTCAGTTCACTGTTATTCATGATTATTTTACTTGTTATTTTACAAAAAACAACAAATTGAAAGCAGCAATAATTTTTCTACGATTGTGTTGAAAGTCAAATTTTCTAATTTCAAAATGACTGCGGAAAATGTCACTTTGCCGCACGCCGTGCGTCAAAGAATTTGCCACACGCCTCAATTACATCTTCACACACCAGAATAAAAGAATGTGTTTAACTTAAAGAATTATATTATTTAACTGGTAATAACAATTCAATTCTATAAATGTACATTAATTACACAGGAATTGCAATTACTTAAGTTAATGCTTGGAAAAACTGGAACACATTGAAATACTAGAAATATTTAAATCTGGACCAATGTTTATGGCATTTTCGTTGTCGCCCATTATTTTCTTGAAGACACTTATATTTTATTTTGTTGTTAACACTATCTTCTATATATGCTTCTGCTGTTATTGAAGAACGCCTCACACCGTGTCTTTTCAAACTGGATCCACTCCAGCGTCAACCAAAAAAGTCGCTGACGTTCGGCGAAAGCAGTGCCCAGTAAAACTTTCAGGTTTAGGAAGTTTTAAATATTCTGCAATTTTTTTGACATCTGTCTAAACGTGTTTATCCCTACCTCTTGAATTGTACACTTGCCATGTTTGTATTGAATGAAGAATCGTTTATGTCTTATGGATGGATGCAGATCTAAGTTGAACTTATCGACGATAAAAATCCAAATAATTATCTCATTTTTTAACCGAAAGCGTTCTAGATTTATGAGTTTTAGAATCTGGAATGATTATGAGCGAAAATTCTCCATTGTCCTGAATGTCATCTATGGTAATATTCATCAACTCCTCCCTTCTGAGGGCACCAGCCACTCCAATAATTAACACTACCTAAAATAATGTCCTATTACAACAGATTGAAAAAAATTTAAATTTGTATCACCTTTAGAAGTAAAAATGTGTCATCAGGAGCGTTAAATAAAAAAGCATTACTTTGTTCTCTGGTAAATACTTCTGATATCTTTGCCTTGTATCCTACAGATTCTCTTGTTAAAAAGGCAATTAGTTTCTGATACTTCGAAATATCTACATTTTCTTCCAATGACAGAGTGCTTCTGAGCATTGAGTAAATTGACCACATCGTGGGAGATTTCAACGTATAAACACTCACCTTATTTTGCCGCCACCAGTTAACGAAAAGTAGTTTTTTTTCTTATAACGTTCTTTCGATTTACGTGGAAGGAGGTCGGAACTCACACTCTCAGTGGCTGCAACAATTTCTGCAGGAATATCTTCGTCTGAATTCATCATTTCCTCAAAAGCAGCAGATACAAGACGGAACGCGTCAGTATAGAAAAACAATTTGTTTTGTTTATTAGTCATGACTAAGCCTGGCCAAGCGATGGTGGATTCAGGGTCGGGCGCAATACCAATACCATCGCGCGCTTGTTTACGATGACTATGACACGACACACTTCAGTTGTTATCTGTCGGTCGATGCATAGAGTACTAATAAATAATAAATAATGTTGAGCGTAAAGAGTAGAAAACGACCGTACGCTGATAAAGTGAATAAATTTATCGGAGAATTTCCGGATTGATTCTATGATGGATGTAAAATAATTTGTAAAGTTTATGATCAAGACTTAATGTGCTGGAATAAATATGGCTGCAAAATTTATGTCAATAGTAACCAGCATAAAAATAAAAAAATGGCTTGTCTTCTTTGGAGCCTCAGTTTATTTTTGATTTACTGTTAATGCTGATTGCCTGTGATGTTCCCCTGCGCATATTGGATAAATCAACATTTCGGGAGTTCTGGAATAAATACAATCCCCAGGTGAATTTACCAAGTCGTTCATCGTTACGTAGATATGTACCAAGTATTCGTGAAGACATTGTAAATAGGATTAAATGTGCATTAAAAAATACATGGCTATGGTTATGTGTTGACGAGACCACATATTGTAAAAAAAATTTTATTTCAAATGTTATAGTACGTGTACACCCTGTTAAACCAACATTTCCACTTTTACTAGTTAGCAAAAGACTAACTGCGTGTACTGGCAAAACAATTACGCGGGTGGTGTTGGAGACTTTCGAAAAATTTCAACTGTCAATAAGTCAAGTGTTGATGTTTGTGACCGACGGTGCTGTGACAATGCGTTTGGTGAGCCGTTTTCTTCAAAGATACGATTGTAAGTTTTTACATGTTACGTGTAAAGTGCATGCGTTCCATCTTGTAGTAGAAACGATTCGAAAATGTTTTCCAGAGGTAGATGCATTAATAGCAAATACAAAAAAAGTATTTCTCAAATCTCCTAAACGGCTTCGAACATTTCACACACTGTGTCCTAGTATTCCGGAACCACCAGAGCCGATTCTTACACGTTGAGGAACGTGGTTGAAGGCAGCTTTTTATTATGCTGAATATTTTCAACAAATAAAAGCTGTGATACTACAGTTCAACCCTAACGAGGCTGCAGCTATTAAGGAAAGCCAGACAAGTTTTCAAGATATTTCCCTTGAAACAGATTTAAAAACTATTTATAACAATTATAGAGGACTACACGGCGCAATAGAAAAATTGCAAAATACTTGGTTGTCGTTAGTGGAATCGCTGCAAATAGTGGACGACGTAAATACACAGCCACAGACTATAAATGACGCAAAAAATAAGCCCGTTATTAAAAAATTTGAGAGTGTATTACGGAAAGATCCTAATTTTACAAAATTAAGACAAATTTGTGATGGTGCATCTACAGCTGCAGCTACTTCCGTAGATGTCGAACGGTCTTTTTCAAAATACAAACATGTTTTTTCACCACAGCGAACATCGCTTACTGACACAACTGTAGAAACATATCTGATGCTACACAGTTATTATAGAAGTGCTCCAGTTTGTGATAACGACAACCAAGCTACTTCATAAATCTGCTTAAGAAGGTGAGTTTTGTACATATTTTTATAAAGTGTACCAGTATTAATAAAATTTATTTCCATTTATTTTATTTATTTATTTATTTATTATTAGTTATCACTTAGATATACATTGTACATGTGTGAACGTCATTTAACAGTTTAATAATAATGTGCAGTACTAAGCTTACAAAATATAAGGAAATACATAAAAGAGAATTTAAAGCGAACGAAATAGTACAAAAACATACATCACAATATATAAAATATTTTTGTTTTTATTATTGTACTTATTCAAGTATTATGATATGATGCATACCCAGTACGTCTCTGTAGGATTAATGACCTTGGCCAGGCTTAGTCATGACAACTGTTTGAACAGTACTTGAATTAAATAAAATCTGACAGGCGGCAAATTTAAAATTTTGGAAAGACTAAGGGAAAAACTTCACAACCGTAGAAAAAATAGTATGTAAAACACATGTGGCAAGATTCATTGCAAAACTCGTATGATAGGAACACTCGTTGCGCTCGTGTTCCTACTTTCATACATCGTTTTGCAATGAAGCCCTTGCCACACTTGTATTACAGTGTACTATTATAACACTGAAGGCTTAAATAACATTTGTCGCTTTGTTGATTTGATTGTTTTCCATGGCACACTTGGTAATTTTATTAGAAGCCCAAATTAATATTGAAAACATTTACTTACTTTTTTTTCCAACTAACATTCCACAAAAATTAAGTTGTGGAATTCAGAAAAAAATCTCTACCAGACTAAGTAAAAAAATATACAGCCTTTCATTTGAAAAAAAAGTTGACTGTTAGTGCCAGTTTGTAGTATTTGTTGAACTATTAATAATTTCTTTTTTTTGTTTTTAAAAATCGGACAAGAAATAACTGAGTTATGACTTGCGGCGTTTTTTGCGTGACACCCTGTATATTCGAAGAATTATCAGAAACAATTGTTTCCAAAATTTCGTTTCCATGAAATTTCTAATGAAATTTAAAAAAACTGTTTAACCTGAAATTATTTTGTTTGCAAAAAATGTACATATTTTTTAAAAGTTTACAGAAAACTTTACTCACGTCGTTGAAAAAGTCTCAGTTTCAAGAAACATCATTTTCCGTTACATTAGTGTCAAAATTTGACGATATATTTTAGAGCATAGGGAAAAAAATTGCATTTGCATTCAAATTGTACGAATCTGTATAGAATTGCCTAAATGCTGTTGTAACATGCGAATTGTTTTGAAAAATAGATATTTTTTATAACGATATCATAAATTTAAATTGTATTGTTTAATACATTTTCTATGGTGCAATTTGATTTAATAAATAATTAGTAAATAAGTTTTTATTTAATTTATGCTAGAAGACACCAAAGCAGAGGCTCGTTTGGATACATAAATTTATAAATATTTCATTCATAAAATAATGCATAACGGAATATGACGATATAAAACAAATTCAGAATTGTTGTCGTAGACGTCATTAAATCTAAATTGGTTGAATCATACTGCATAATTTCTGATCATGTTATGGATTGTTGATCGTTTTATGGGTTTTCGTTATTTTATGGACTTTCATCATTTTTGGATTGTTTTCTAGATTTTGACCTTTTATGGATTTTTGATCATTTTATTGACAATAATAATAATAATAATAATAATCGTATACATGTAGGTATATTGAGTATACATGTAGGTATATTACACAATATACACATATATAAATTTATATTGATGTTGGGGTGTGCGCGGCGAAGTTTAGCCACTGGGCTACTCTTACACTTAACCGCCACAGCTTAATATATTATGATATATATATATATATATATATATATATATATATATATATATATATATATATATATATATATATATATATATATATGTATATATATATATATATATATATATATATATATATATATATATATATATATATATATATATATATATATATATATATATATATATATATATATATATATATATATATATATACAAATATTTTTAATTTTTAAACGGTAATTGCAGTCATGTGACAGGTAATAGAAGAAAAACTCTTTTTTCTGTTCAAGCTTTCGAAACTTTTCAGGAACTCTACAATAAATTATAATTAATTAAACTAAGTTATGAATAAAGTAAAAAATACTTACGAAAGTGAGGTTAAAGTTAAAGTTGCATTCATTGAAAACTACAAATTTTTGACGAACTGTAGAAAGAAAAAACACTAATAATTGATTGTTGGTAATGTACTACCACTACTGTGTAAAATTAACAACATTATGAATGGATGACTAAGGATC
>JANEYF010005491.1:20000-65000 GCA_029963845.1 Rhamnusium bicolor
TTATTTTTATTTATGTGTATGCGGCACATACCTCCGGGGCTTGTATGATCATATGACGATAATAAACAAATGAGTCGATTCTTCATATTATTATTAGAACGTTACGACTGTTTAGTTTGTACACGTTTTGATATCAAAATTATGTCTAGCATACTAGACATATGCTTGATTTGTCTAAGCAAAAGGAGATGTAAGCTGCAAATAATAGTAAGATGCTATACCTCATGCCGGGGTCATATATGATTCAAACTGAAGTAAGATTACAACTTAAACTATTTTTTCCTGTATTTATATTAGAAAATACTATTACATCCGATCTTTAGATATCGTTATGAAATTACAACTGCTTACATACCTCCGGAGTTATGTACCGTTATAAATATCTCAAATTTCATCGTCACAGTCAATGTCTTAAACTCTAGAAATGCAACATTTATCAGGTTGGTTTTGTTTATATACCATGTGATATGGCAATTCTTAAAATATTTTAAAGATTGTTTGCTAAAAAGCTGGATTTAAAAAAGTATCAAATGAGTTGGTGTATCACGCAACCTTTCACACTCTCCAACTCGGCGAGGCATATTTTGAATTATATTGGTGATGTCATCTTGATTTATTGTGTCTCGAGCTATCTGAAACTCTTGTTGTAATGGTATAAGGTCTATTGGTGGGAGTGGTAGACGACCTAGTCATATGCTTATCATGTCTCAGATAAGTTCGATTGGTGAAAGACCAGATGATCTTGCAGGCCATGGGATAACGTTTACATCAGAGTCTTGTAGGAACCTCCTAGTTATCACAGCAATATGGAGTCTGACATAATCCTGCAGATAAATAGGACTTTCTAACCTCTGAAAATACGATAACGAAACTGATTTCAAGATCCTATGAATATTCTTTGTACATATATGTTCCTATCTAGGAAGACTAGTGGGGACCTGCTTCAATATGCTATTGCATCCCATGCCATAACCCCTCGGACAAGTGTTGTCTTTCGTTCCACACAAAATTGAATACCTGACCTTTCTCAACATCGATGGCTAATTCTTCTGCGCCCATCGTGAACTCTCAGGATCGAAATTCGTCATTGAGCACTATCCGATTTCATTATTTATCGCACTGCGCACATTCTAGGCACTACTTAAGTCTAACCTCTTAGTGCCTATGAGTCAGTGGCAAAATGAGGCGGCGTCGGTGCGATCGAAGGCCAACTTACCTTATTTTTCGTTACATGGAGCTGATGGGTAGTCATTAAACCATTCATTTGAAACAGACCTGGTTGTCTGAAACGGTGTCGTTGGACCGCAATTCTCTACGAAAATGTAACTTCAAGCAGGCTGTTTAAATAATTACTGTGTGTTGGTTGAAAGTAGTGACCTCAAACTAGGCAGGGAACATTGTTTTTATAATAGCTACATACACGAAAAGTTTCATCAAAACTATTAAGTGGCGTCGGAGTTATTGCGGGTTGGAGTGATAGAATCTCATAAAGTTATTTTCCATCGAACAGTTCTTTCTTGTTGATTTGAGTGCATCATCTTTAACTAAAACTTTTGTCCCCCTTCAGTTTTTTTCGTGTATCGTACCATTCACGAGTAAAAATTAAAGAATCATCGGAATGTCGTGAGTACCGTTAGCAGCGATTCTTGTTTATGAGTGATTTGAGTTGTCTTCGTACACGTAATTCTTTAGGTATATTAATTAATGGAATGATGTGGGTAGACTTTTACTAAATTCTAACATAGCTATTATGAAATTTCCCCTACCAAGTTTTCGGTTAGTTCTATCAACCATCATTGAGTAATTCTGACCGTCCGTAGTAAAATTGATAAATCTGTATATTCCTTCATCACTGACAACTATTAAGTATGAAACATTGTTTGACCATCTGGAAAATTATTATTGCAACTCCGATATACTAACAGTTTTAACTGATGATTTTAATATTCCAGAACTTCAAAATTATTGTGAATCTAATAGGATTTCACCATTATGTAATCTACTGCAGAACTTTATTAATATTTGTAGAATGAAACAGCATAACCATATTTTAAATGCTAAATCAAGAATTTTAGATTTAATTATCACATCCGCTGAAATAACATGTAATGTGTCACATGACTAATTTGTATTGGTGGATGAGGACAATCATCATCCAGAGCTTACTGCTACTTTACTGTGCTCTGTAGTCCAAAATTTGAGAAACATGGTTTGTGTCCAACTACTCCTAAATACAATTTCTGGAAAACGAGTTTTTATGGGCTCTATTAAGCTATAAATATGATCGTTTGGGATGGAGGGGGGAGGTGGTAGAAATGATCCAGTATGTTGATGAACCGTGTGATTTTTTCTACAACAAATTGTATGGAACCATTGATATGTATGTGCCTAAAGCAATACCATTTCAATCTATCTATCCTCCCTGGTTTACTAAAGACATAATTGGAGAAATTAAAATTAAAAATTATCTTGTCAAGATACATACATTGTGCACCTGATGTTATGGTAAAGCGAGTCTTCCAAAGCGACAGCAGCTGCTTTATAGTATACATCTCACTAGTGGTGCTGGTACCGCAAGACATTCGATCAAGTGCAATAATAGCTCATGCAATGTTGTATCAAACGCCTTGCGGTAATCAATCCAGGCCATCGACAGATTCCGCTTGCACAGTACGTCCCTCGACGAACCAGTTCGGAATCTGCTGCCCCTCGTTCAACCATGAGTTGAAAACTCGCGTCAGACGGCGGTGAGTGGAAGGAAATTTCTTCCACCACCAGTTGTTAATGCCGTCTGGGTCTGGGGCAGCGAAGTTTTTGGTACCAACAAGTGCTTGTTGGACTTCCTCCGTACTGATTGCCGGACACACTCCTTCTGGCTCTTCAAGATGTCTGTGACACAGAGCCTCGAAGTGTGCAATTACTGGAGTGTCGCTATTGAATGGACGCGTCGTTTCGTAGATTCCCTTCCAGAAGGTTTCGACATCTTCTACAGAGGCGAGAAGGATTCGTACGGAACAAATTGTTTTGTTCCATACTCCTCATCCGCCTCTTCAATGTTTTCTTTATCGCCATGAGCGCTCGGATCCTATCTAGACAGTGCTGCTTGATGGTAAGCATCACTGTCGGATTGAGAGTATGGTGTTGACGTCTTAATCCGGCTGCTATACGCCGGATTCTGGGAGGAAAAACTCCACCACACTCTGGATCCGAGAAGCGTGTTGTCTGGCCGACTGTATCTTGCCCTCGATTTTCTGTACACGCCGCTTGGCTTTCTCGACCCCGTGATTGGTTGACCTCTCACGGGGGATGAGTTGCTTCGCGGCGTTGTACACGGCACAGTTGATTTGCCAGATGTCTGCATCTTCCGGAATTTCCCCATCGATGACTGCGTCTATTCTAGCCAGGTCTTGTGCCTTTAGGTTAGCCCTGATGTTAAGGCTAACCCTCGTTCTTAAGTCTACATCGGTGACCTCTAAAGGATGTTCCCCATCAGCTGATAATTACCGCGGTGGGACTGCGGCTGGCAGTTCTTCCGGCTGACGGGGTGCCCTTACATAACCTGTCCTGAGCAGAAAGGATACTTGATCTCTCAGATGTTGTTGAGAGAAGGCGTGATGCTCTTGATGCATTTCGCACCAAAGTGCATGCAATGGCGCCTTGTAGCCCCTTCGCTCAGGTTCGCTACTCTCGCGGCAGATCAGCAAGTCATCCCGAAGTTCCCTTGTCCACTTAAAGCGTCCTTGTCCGTTACGGTCGTTACCATTGAGACGTTCCAGTGAGACTCCTCCCACTTGTCTCTGACCCCCATCCAATTTGGGTCGGTCGTGAGGGGCCCTTCTTCTGAAGTTATATGGAACAAGAAGTGAAAGGGTTACTAGGTGGTTAATCTTGTTACCCCTGGCCGGAATTTGTCAGGCAGAGTTGTCTCTGCCTGTCCAGGGTGCACCAGCGCGGAGGTTGCCGGTCCTTTGCACCCCTTTATTATTATTATTATTATTATTATTAAAACGGGGTACCGACCGCCCCGACCGAAAATTATAGTTTACGAAAAAATCCATTTCCTAAAAACCGTGCCACAAGTCAGATGACTTACAATGGTTACTCTCTAGACACGACTTTAAAGAAGCTGTAGTATTACCAAAGACTAAACGGATAACTGCAGCTTCTGATTTGTGGCGTGGTTTTTAGAAATGGCTTTGTTCGTAAACAGTTGCCGGTCGGTACCCAGTTTTATTATGGAGGGTCACTATTATTTAAAAAGCCTATTTAATGTTATACTTTCAAAGCATCGTAGAGCGCTTAAAAAAGCATTTTAGGAAAAATGCTGTTCTTTTCTTTTCCATGAATCGCCCCTCGAAGTTTGTTATGACATTACTGACATACCCTTACACGATAACGTTTGAACCTTGTACTATTATACTTATATTTACTACACGCAATTGTTTGACAGCATACCTTTTACAAAATTGTTTATTTAAACAGCCTGCCAATCTAATCATTAACCAACCATCAAATAAATTTGATATTTATAATTCTACCTCAATTATTATTGATCAACATATTTACAACAAATTCAACTCGATACATTCTTCCTTTAGGCTCATCTTTATTTTTAATTAAAAAACATTTACTGAATTGTTCAAGCTTTTCTCCCATCAATTTCCTTCGATTTTCTGTAGCAGAAATATACCTAGTCCTAGTTTTAGTAGTGAGATATGATTTGAGGGAAATTTGTCGACATACTGCGAAACAATAGTAGAAGTTTCGTGCTTAAGCACGGCTTATGGTCTTTGTAAGTGCTAATAGTGGTTTAGCCGGGTAACTTGCTAATACGATTGATTACATGTCGCCAGAATATATTGCAAGTAATTTCTAATTGCTGTCAAAGACTTGACAATACAAACAACTTGTTAAGTAAAGGTAATTGACCGACTGAATCAAGATACAACTTACTAAAACGCAATGAAACAGAGAACATATTCCTTTTTCAAAGTCGGTATTCTGAGGCACAAAGCTCCAAAAAGAGATATGCTAAATTACTTAAAAATGAAGTTCCTTGAGATTTAAAATATTTCGATATTTTTATCTTATCTGTTGCTATTGTTCTGCATTGTTCGAAACTAAGAAGTATAAAAGTTGGTAAATTGCGAGGTATATTACTTGAGCTACGAAAATGAATTAAGAATTTTTTAAACATGTTTCTGGTAATATTTATTTAAAAATTAGATATAATCTAGTAGGCTTTGGTATTTTATTCATTAACGTTATGGGTTGGAAAGTGGGGTAACAATGGTTCAGTTCCATTTTTAAAAAGAAAAGTCAACAAGGTTTTCTTACCCTCTGCATATTCAGGAAAATAAAGATACTGTGGACAAATAGTTGTACAGGGATATTCATTATAAATTACCCACCCCTTATCATCGTTATTATTGCCTATAGAAAAAAGTTTTAAATAAAGGTTGTGTGGTTATGACTGAATTTTGTTAAAATGCTATCAAAAGTACATAGTGTGCAGATTTCAGGGGACACAAAAAAAAATCCTTTTTTTATGTGTATATTATTAAGGTTTTTTGAATGATCCTTTGTTCGTGATTTCAAAAATATACCATATGTTACCTCTACCATATACTGTTTTTAAGTTATTAAACATCGAATATCAAACTAGTTACTGTAAATATGGAAAAGTTAACATTATTAAAGTGAGCTATGAAAATGACTATTATAAGTGACATTTCTTTAATGAAATAATCAAAATGGTTTACAGTGAGGAACAAAGAGTCCAAATATTTACTTGTTATGTACAAAATAACAAAAGTAAACGTGCAGCAAAAAGAGCATATAGGGTGTTGTATCCAAATCGTCCAACTCTATCAAAAAATGTGGTCAAAAATATTTACCGAAAGGTGAATAATACCTCCAGTTTTAGTAGAAAAATGCATGTGGTTCAAGCAAACTAGGAAGAACATCTAGATATACTGCTTCATTTCGAAGGTAAGCGCATCCATATTTATTCGCGAATAAACTTTTTTGAGACATTGTATTATTTTTTAGAAAATTCTGAATGTAGTATAAACAATGCATTTGATCAATTAGGTAAAACTTATTCCAAAATCCAACGTACGTTAGAAAATAATAACTACAGACCATATAGAATTTTCGCCCGTACAAGTTTTAACAGAGGCTCATAAAAGGAAAAGGCTGGATTTTTGCCGCTAGATGATTCAAAAGTTGGATGAAGATCCCGATTTCTTTACTAAAATATTATGGACTGATGAATCATCCTTTTCTACGGTAGGAGTTTTTAATAAGAAAAATCGAAGGTCGTGGGAAAACAGGCACAACAGAAAAATATTGGTAAAACAAATAGAGAAATCAGGAAGAAAAACTGTTAGCGTTTGGTGTGGAAATTTCAGAAACAAAATTGTTGGGCCTATATTTTATGATTATACTTTAACTGGAGTTAGCTATCTGGAAATAATTATCCCAGAAGCAGAAAATATTTTTTTGCAGAATATTCCGGAAGCCGAACTTGATGATATAATTTGGATGCAGGATGGGGCAACTCCGCATAGTGTCTTACCCGTTCGAGATCATTTGAATAATGTATTCCCAATATGGATTGGGAATAATGGACCTATTAAATGGCCACCTAACAGTCCGGATTTGACCACTATGGATTAATTTTTTGGGGATTTCTAAAAGACATTGTCAATAATAATAATGATAATAGTATTCAAGTCATTAAAGACAGTATTCGACTTGAAATAAACAATCTGAATGTAAATAATGAAGCCATTTCCGGTGCAATTATAAATATAAGAAGGCGTTATCAATTACGTATTGACAATAATGGAGGACACATCGAACATCTTTTATGAGTTATCATTTATTTATATTGAAATTTCCTAAATAAATCGTTATCTATTTTGTATAAATATTTGCTTCTTTTCTTCCTTACTGTAATCCATTTTGATTATTTCATTATAGAAATGTCACTTATCAACCATAACAGTTGTCATTTTCATAGCTCACTTTAATAATGTTAACTTTTCCATATTTACAGGAACTAGTTTAATTAAGATATTCGACGTTTAATAAAGGATCATTCCAAAAATTTAATAATATACAGGGTATCCTATTTAAAAATAAATATTATTTTTTTGTATCCCCTGAAATCTGCACGCTACTGTACTTTTGATAGCATTTTAACAAAATTCGGTCATAACCACACAACTATTATTTAAAACTTTTTTTTCTATAGGTAATAATAACGATGTTAAGAGGTGGGTAATTTATAATGAATAACCCTGCACAAAGCGTGAATGTTAAATACATGACATTCGTAAAGAAAATAAGTGACTAGTATAAACAATTTCGTTCTGTAGAATTTTGACAATGATGTTAAAATTTCTTATTTGAATGAAGAATAAAGCTCATTTTTATTTAACTGATTTGTATGTACAGACAAAAATTTTCTATTTTCGACTACCAAAAAACTGTAATATCATAAATGGCAATATCTGCATTTGGTCACGAGGATATTTTGTTTCATACTTCTGTCAAGAAAATAGTCAAATCGTAATAATATCTTCTGAGCAAATGCTTGCACATTATTTCATGATCTTGTTGATAATAATTAGCCTGATCAAATGGTGTTCAAAAGTGCCTGTCTCGTAACATGAGTGCGGTAGAAGGTTTATCAACGGAATTATATGTTTTTTGGGGTGCTGAACACGAATCAGAAGTTTGCTGCCTCGTAGCAGTACCGGCTCAGGTCGAAAAGCGCAAAAAAACCTCGAAATTTTCGGAGTTTTGCCGGTTTTCCGCTCATATCTTGCAAACGACGCATCGTAAGGAAAATGCCATTGTATTCAAAGTTGAAGAACATTAAATTCTGCGTCGAATGACCTCTTAACTTCCAAATTAGACCAATTTATAAGGTCGCCATCGCCAGTCGAAAAAAGGCAATTTTTACCAACTTTTGTGAAAACTGCAATAAACTCACTTTAGACGTCTGTCATTTGAAGACAGTCACTCTACGTGAAAAACTCGAAGCATAAAAGTTGTATGAGTTTTGTGCGATTTGACGAATATTCTGTGTTTAGTTGTATTCCTTACATTTAGTTGCCGACTTTCTTGTGCCTGCGCATAATGTCGCGGCTGGAGTGTGTTCTGTGTGACAAACTGTTACAAAAGAGTCCAAAAGAGAGCAATTAGAGCAATTGTAAATGTAAACCAAATGGTGAGTTGTAAGCCTTGGTTCGTAAAACTTAAAATTTTAACTCTACCGTCGGCAATAATATTATGTAATTTGATCCACATAAAGGAGCATATCAGTGACTATACTATGAATGGAAATACTCATGAATACAACACCCGTACAAGGAACAATATACGAATACCCAATCAAAGGTTAGAAATAACTAAAAGAGGCAACTTAGGGGTAACGTTGTTCAACTCTCTACCAAAGACTCTGAAAAAAATTGCCTATGAACCATTTTAAATTTAAATTGAAAAGTCATCTTTTAGCCAGTGCCTACTATGACATTACAGATTTTAATTATGTGTAAAATTTGATGTAAATTGTTTGTGCCTAGGAGTGATGTTTTTTTCTTGCTTGTGAAATTTTTTTGTAGTTTTTTAAATGATGTTAAGACAAATAATTTTATATGTTATTCTTTTATTTATATTTTATATATATGTATATGTATGTATATACCTACATATTTGTTGTAAACGACGTATCAAACACCAAGGTGTAAATATTGATCAATAAAATGATTTGATTTGATTTGATTTGATTTGATGGGACAGAGACGTGTGTTGTGAAGGAGAGAGGATTGCAGTCCTTCATAGAAGCCAGTAACAAGAGAAAGGATGACAAAGTTGTAATATTTAAGAGGGAAAGTTTAATTGAAGTCCACGTAAAATGCAGAAAGAATTATGTAACAGAAAAATCTATTGCTGCCTATTTGAATAGAGCTGCACATAATATTCCCAAACAGACGCGTTTAAAAGAAAGGGGATTTCTTTTTAAAACTCATTGCTTTTTGTTCGGACATGAAGTGCCCCCAGACTACAATAAGAAAGAATTAAAAAAATACTCCCGCAAAACGCAATACGGTCTATCCTGTGACAACATTGTCCATGAGAGCAAAAGTGATGAAACTCGCGGAATGTCGAAATGACGAATATGGGCGAAGTGTATTACGTCGTCTTCAGCAAGTTGAGGATTTATGTGCAGCTGATGCGCAATACCATTTCCGTTGCATGAGAGCTCTACATCATGCCCCAAAATCAACTCAAACGGGCAAACGAGTCAATGATGAGGTTGAAGCTGCTATGCAGTCAATTGTTTCTTACATAAAAAACAGTGATGAAGAATGTCAGTTCACCATGGAGGAATTGATGGACCAGATTGAAGGCGACTTTCCACCTCACCCATCGACTGTCAGGAGGCACCTTCTTGAAACATTTGGCGACGATATTGTTGTCACATCAAGAACACCTTATGTTGTTTGCTTCAAAGCCAGCGGACAGAAAATAATTACTGAGAACTGGTTTCGAGAGGTGGAGAAATTGCCGAAAAAAAGAGGAAAGGCGCCGCATAGTCGAAGCAGCCGCTGCCATAGTTGTTGAAGATATCAGATCTCAAGTAAATGACGTGACTGAATATCCCCCCACCGATAAATTTCTAGATGGAGTCGAAGATGTTATTCCTGAGACTCTTCGAGTCTTTATGGAGACTGTGGTGCTAAATAAGAAGCGAGGGAATCTTGAGCCATGGAAGAAAAAATCGGTAGCGATTGCACATACCTTGTTTAGTGCAGTGCGGCCAATATCTTTCCTCTCCCCTCTTCAAGTAGGATTGGCAGCTTTTTTATACAAAAAAATACGGGTCTCGAAAACTGATTGATGTCCTGTCATTCCTCGGGTTTTATGCAACATACAATGAAGCAAGTCGATTTGAAGTGTCGTCAATAATGCGCCCTCCTCTGGCTATGAAGCAACAAGCCCTTTGCCAAATGGTATACGACAATGCAGATTTCAACATCCAAACGCTTGATGGAAAAAATACTTTCCATACAATGGGGAGCATCCGATGCCTCACCCCAAAAAGTGGTGTTGCCCCTGGTCAAAAGTTTAAACGCCTGAAGACTGTACCACCAGCAGAAGTTGTGGGGTGCTTGGGAGCCGTGACACTACAACACTTTGAGAGAAATGATGCTCTTGGCTTAGCCAAAATTCAGATCAATGACTTGAGTACAGCATTCCCTCACAATGATATAATTGTCCCATCACTTCCACTGTTGGTGTGGCTTTACAGTAAATATAAAGACATTCCGGGAATTGGCGGATGGAATGGTTTCTTGGAGGAGGTGACCAGAGACATACCTTATGAAACAACTTTCATCGACTGCCAGCCTTTCATCAATGCACCTCCAACTGATTACGACACTATATATACATCACTGTTAACTGCTGTCCAGAATACCCAATCCTGTTGTCCTGGACAAAAAACAACGTTTGTCACGTTCGATCAGCCCCTATACCTCAAGGCGCGAGATGTTATAGCAAGCCGTGAAGCAGACCCTGAATTACGTGGCGTGGTCGTAAGGCTTGGAGGGTTCCACTTACTCATGTCGTTCATGGGGGCAGTGGGTTACATAATGGAAGGGAGTGGCCTAACTGAACTGTTCAATATTGTGTATGCAGTTAACAGTACTGAGAATATTATGAGAGGACACGCTTACGCCAGGGCTATCAGAGGACACACTTTGACTGTTACAGCCCTGGGTAAGGTGATAATGGATTCCATCAATTTCCCACCCTCGTTTCACTTTGACGTTGAACAGGTTTTGTACAGTGGAGATTTAAGTGAGCTGCTGAATGAACATGAAGAAGGATGGGGGAAGGAAATTGGGCAATTGTTCGAAGCCCAGCTCCAACATCTTGCCAATCTGGGGCCCACTGCAAAGTTGTGGGTTCAGTATTTCGAAATGATAACTTTGGTGTTGAAATTTATTGAATCTGAAAGGATGGGCAACTGGAAACTCCATCTTCAAGTCGTTCACGACATGCTCCCGTATTTTCATGCCAGCGGTCACTACCTGTACGGCAAGTGCGCCCACATGTATTTGCAAGACATGCTAACATTAGAACACTCCATGCCGCCAGAAGAATTTCAAGCATTCACTGTGCAAGGGGGTTTTACTATCCGCCGTAGTGAGAAATGCTGGTGCGGAACCTGGAGCGATATGTGCATTGAGCAGAAGCTCATGAAGCACATGAAAGTTGAAGGGGGCTGACTAGAGCTCGCGGATTCAGCGAGGGTATCTTGGCACGATGGACCCTAGGAATGACTTCGCTCCAGAATGTGGCCAGCGAGATCGAGGACTTCTGCGGAGTGAATTTTGGAACAACTGACCAGCACACGGACAGCCGCGATGCAAGAGTAAACCTTGACAGGAGTTGTGTGGGGAAAATGTTTGAGTGGTTTCAGCAACACCCACCTTTTCCAGACACCCAAGAAATTATGTCAATCAGCACTGGGATTGTGGGAAATGAAAAGATAAATTGTCACTTATCCAGGGAGAAGGGAACTGATGGTATCAATCGAATTGTGGGCAGTGATTGATGAAGTTTAAAAGGAGCGAACGAGTACAGCCCCTTGCAATTGTCAACTCAGCTATCCTCATTGATGATCAACCCGTGCTTTTGAAGCCAACCACTTTGTTCCAAAGAATGCTAATTGCCAAACAATCTCAAGAAGAACTGGAGGAGTTCTTAAAATATGAATTAGCTCCATATCCCCCAGCACTGTTTGATGAGGGTTGCCTGCGAAAAGGAACGAAATCTGGTTTGTACAAAGCTTTCGAACCACTCCAAGATACGACACCATTGGCCAGCAATACAGCATATGTGATTGATGGGGGTTTCTTGCTACACAGAGTTGTGTGGTCGAATGGGCATACGTTCGACAATATTTGCGATTCTTACATCAATTACGTGAAAAAACAATACAGTCCAACAGCAGTGATCACTTTCGATGGATACTCGGATGAACACAGAGGCACAAAATCCATGGAGCGGTTGAGGAGATCATCCAAGAAACACTCAGTGGAAATACAATTCAGCCACACAATGATACCGACGGTGTCTCAAGAAAAGTTTCTGTGTAATTCCAGAAACAAAAGTCGCTTAATCACCATGCTGATGGCAAAGTGTAAAGAAGCTGGAATTGCCTGCAGACAAGCAAATGAGGATGCGGATACACTGATTGTTCGGACGGCTGAATCCTTGGCACCAACTCATCAAACTGTTGTGATTGTGGGGGAAGATGTAGATCTGTTGGTGATAATGATGGGTCTCAACACTTCTCCAAACGTCTATCTGTTGAAGCCAAGGAAAGGGAAAGCGCCTCAGTTGCTGTACCAACCACAGTCTGCAGTGAAACAAAACCTTGCTAAGCACATGATGTTTCTGCACGCGATGAGTGGATGCGATTCCACCTCATCTTTATATAACCAAGGCAAGACTAAATTCTTGAAGACTCTCTCTAAACATCCAGAGCTTGAAGAGACCGTTGGGAAATTCTTGTATCCGTCAGCCCAGCAAATGGCAATTGCTGCCGCTGGAGAAAAATTTTTGGTTGCCCTGTACGGGGCTAATCATCTAACAACTACCTTGAATGCGCTGCGATACAAACAGTACGTGACATCTGCCTTCAAGGTCTCCAGCAACATTGCATCCATCCCTCCCACCGAGGCTGCAGCCTACCAGCATAGCTTGCGTATATATTTACAAGTGCAGCAGTGGCTCGGCAACAGTTTGGATCCGAAACTGTGGGGTTGGAAGTCAACCAAAAATGGTCTGATCCCACTTACCACCCTGAAACCCCCGGCTCCTGACAAACTAATGCAGCAAATATCATGCAAGTGCCGCACTGACTGTGGTGGGCGTTGTGGATGCAGGCGCACAGGTCTGTTCTGCACACAACTCTGCATCAACTGTGCCGATACTTGCACCAACGTGGACAAAAGAACCGATCTCGATGAGCAAGAAGCCGACGCTGCACCACTGTCAGAGGCAGGTGAGACTTCAGAAGGTAATTTATGTGTTATTTTACAACATAATAAGTGTATGGCATTGCTTTCAGTTAAAGAACAGCTATCACACCCTGCCACTCCGAGTGCTGAAGAGCGTGAGCCTGGACCATCATCGTCCATTGAACATCCTACGTCCTCACCTTCCACAGTCTCAGCCAAACGAAGGAGAGTAAAATAAAATGGACATTGCTATCAGGTATTTTCTATACATAGCATCTTCACACTACAACTTACTTGCTCTTTTTTCCAGCTGACTATATGGTCTTCCCATGATTTTTCCTCCAATATAATATATTGAAAAATTACTTCTTTTATCTTGTAAATCTAAATGTACCTAATAAATGAGTAAATATTTTTTTTGTAAATGGGTACTTATTACTTCTTATTACATCAACATAATACTTATAAATCCTCAGGTCGGACTTACAAAAAAAGGAGGGGGAAGGAATTTAGGGTTGGTAAGAGGGTTGGTACTTCAATTTAGGATCAGAAAGAGGGGTTTGAGAGGTGCGGGGTTCATATTGACAGCGCAGAGTTGTTATTATTGAACCACTTCATATTGGTCACATAAGCATTAGAGGGAAAATGGAGAAATGATCAGTATATGCGTATATAATGATCCAAATTTAAAATTTCGGTGCTCGCTAAACGCAAAATTTAATGCTCTTTACAACTTTTATGCTGCGAGTTTTTCACGTAAGTGACTGTCTTCAAATGACAGACGTCTAAAGTGAGTTTATTGCAGTTTTCACAAAAGTTGGTAAAAATTGCCTTTTTTCGACTGGCGATGGCGACCTTATAAATTAGTCTAATTTGGAAGTTAAGTAAGTCGTTCGACGCAGAATTTAATGCTCTTCAACTTTGAATACAATGGCATTTTTCGTACGATGCGTCGTTTGCAAGATATGAGCGGAAAACCGGCAAAACTCCGAAAATTTCGAGGTTTTTTTGCGTTTTTCGACTTGAGCCGGTACTGCTACGAGGCAGCAAACTTCAGATTCGTGTTCAGCACCACAAGAAATATATAGTTCCATTGAGAAACCTTCTACCGGACTCATGTTACCGAAAAACTACCATTTGATCAGACTAAATCTATAAAAGGATTATTAGTTAGAAGAAGTGCTGGCAACTGAAACCGGTTTTCTGGATAACCGGTTAATCGGTTTTGGATTATTCGCGGTTTTGTACAAATCGAGAATCGGTTACTCGGTAAACCGGTTATCCGAATAACCGATTGTTCGGATAACCTGTTATTCGAATAACCGGTTTTTCGAATATTATTATTAGTAAGTATTCTAAAAATCGACTATTAAGATAACCAATTAATACGCGTTTCCTTTCTCTCAAATGTTGAAATTTGAAACTACAGGCGAGCAGGTGGCCACCAACGCACAGTGGGGTGAGAACCCCTAAAAGTTGGTATTAATTCAAAAATTAAAGTGCAGTGAACACATTTGATTTTATGATGCTAGTATAGCCAACTATTGGGCGCATAAGTCAGCGATATTGTCGGAAATTACAACGCCCCGCCCTGCCCTCAAAAGTTCAGTCAAAAGCAGTAATTTGTGGAGACCGCACGTGTATTATTCTGATTGAGCCGATTTGTTAAGTGAACTTTGAACGCTGCATTTTGTGATAAATTCTTCCGTCAACTTCAGGTATGTATTATATTTTTACCAATTTTTATTGTGTAAGATAAGAAATAGATCACTGTTAAAAAAAAGTGTTTAGTCATTATTGTAAAATTTTTCTAAAAATAGTGTGGATTCGTAGAAATAGAGAAAATTAGTTGTGTATTGAGCCATATCGAGCACTTTCGTTTGCGTTATTATATTGTATAGTCGATGTACAAATTAGGGACATTCGGATATTTTGAGATTTTTTGCGATTTCTATGATAAAAAAAATATTTTTTTATGGATATGATGGTAATTATGAAAGTGGATTCATTTTAATAGTTATTGTTCTCTTGATTTCAGGAACAAGTTGTGACAATATTACCATGAGCCGAAAAGAACTTTTCGACATTTTGCAAGGTTCTGGTCAGAAAAATATTGAATGTCAATTTATTTATCTAAAAACACATATCAAAGAAATGACAGGTTGTTCTGAGCGGTATATAAAGTGTCTACAAAGCAAAATATGCCTCTTTAAGTCCGAATTTAAGTCGAGGTGGATGAAAGTGGGAAGATCGAAAGCTAGGTTTTTAAAGAAATATGGTAATAGGCTGGACACATCAATTTCTTTTACAAGCTACGAACCTTCGAAATTAAAACAGCGCGGACTTCCGAAAATTTCTTTTGGAGAAAGTAGTGAGCGCGCTAAGCCAAAAAAACTGAAGACTTACGAAAATCTATCAGTATTGAAGAATTAAGTTACGCTACCCAGATGACTCTAAGAGCATCTGGCCAAACAAAAGCATCTAAATTATTAAAAGAGGCCACCGCAACCACTCCTACACAAGCAAGTAAGATCAGAGAGGCTTATAGAACATCTCTCCAATTTCAGTCTAGCCAAATGTCAAGTGAAGATGCCCTAGCATTATTGGTTGATGCTAAGTTATCTAGGCATCAATATAATTTGATAAGATTAAGCAATCGTGACAGATTTCCATCATATAAGGATGTACAATCAGAGAAAAAAATGCTATCCAAATAAAGAGTACATCAAAATAAATGCGACTTCGGTAGAAGTGCAATTACAAGTACTATTAGATCATACGATAAAACGTTTAATTGTTGTACAGAAGGATGTTATAGCATCACTAAGCAACGAGGGATTGGGAAAACTATGTTTGGTGTCAAAGTGGGGCTTCGATGACAGTTTAGGTCATAGTTCTTATAAACAGGCATTTCATGGAAGTGAGGTAAGTGATTCAGCAGTATTTATAACATTCCTCGTTCCTATTCGTCTAGTATGTGACATAGAGAGCAGGAACTCTAAAATGATTTAGCAAAATCCTCGTCCTTCTTCTACCAGCAACTGCAGACCTTTAAAAATTGAATTCTTAAAAGAATCAACGGAACTTTCTGTGACAGAGAAAAAACGTGTAGATGAAGAAATAATGAATCTACATAATAGTGATTTCATCTACAACGACAGATTTATATCAGTTTGTCACAAACTAATTTTTGCAATGGTTGATGGTAAGGTGTGTAACGCTCTTACAAATACCTCATCTACACAGACGTGTTACGTTTGTGGCGCATCATCGAGAGATTTTAATTCAATTGATAAAATGATTAGTAGAGAAATAAAAACTGATAACTTGCAATTTGGAATATCGGTGCTACATGGCTGTATAAGATTTTTTGAATGCCTACTACACTTGGCATATAAACTTCCAATCAAAAAGTGGCAAGCACGGGGTGAAAATCATAAAGCAGTTGTTGCTGAAACCAAGTATCCAAAAGCAATTTAGGGAGAAAACTGGGTTAATCGTTGACGTCCCTAAACCGGGTTTTGGAAACTCAAATGATGGTAACACCGCCAGGCGTTTTTTTGCTAATCCCGAAGTCTCTGCAGTAATGACCAAAATAGATGTAGAATTAATTAAAATAATGCATATTATATTAACTGTGGTATCATATGGACATTCAATTAATATTGATAAGTTCCGAGAATATACACATAATACTGCTAGATATTTTGTGAAAAAAGTATGACTAGTACTGTATGCCTCCCACACTACATACATTTTTTATTCACGGGCCAGACATTATATCCTCTGCTTTGTTACCCATTGGCCAGTTATCAGAAGAGGCTCAAGAAGCACGAAATAAAGATTTTAAAAAGTTTCGTGAACATTATTCTAGAAAAAGTCAGTCGCGAAAAATCCAATGAGGATATTTTTAGTTTATTTTTGTTGAGTTCGGATCCCATTATTACGAGCAAGCGGAAAATACCCAAAAAGAAATTTCCATACTTGCCAAGAGAAGATGTAGATTTATTAGTGCCACCACCTGTCTCCGAATATCAAGATGATAATGAAAATGAAGACGATAACGATGATGATGAAGAATCATTACATTCTGATTCGGATTCTGATAACAGTTTTTGAAAAAATATTTTATTATGCATATGACATATATTTTATTACAATATTGTTTTATGCAAATTAGATATTACTATATTGTGTACCATTTAATGTTTATTATAATATTTTTAGTTTTATTCACAATAAATTATTAATCTTTTATTGTTTATGATAGTACTTCTATTGGAATATTGCATAGGTTACGCGAGTTTCAAAATATTCGTGTTTTCGCCCTCTAAAAACCACCCTATTTCATCATAGGGATTTTTTTCACTAATTTTTCAATATTTTGGAGGCCAATTTCTAAACAAATCCAAAGTTTCAGAATTTTAGGCGGTAAATTCAATTTCCACTTCATCAAAATTACCCTAACTATTCAGTACAATTTTTTTCGTTATTTTTGCTGCATTCACGAGCTTATTTTGGGTTGATTTCATGAGTTTGAGAATTTTTGCCAAGAATTGTCTGGTTTGACCCCACTGTGCGACGTTTAATTTAGAATTTACATAAAACCTGCATATTTTGTATTTTGTCATTTTTGTCGTTGTTTGCGAATATTAACTAACCACAATGCTACGCAACCACAACACTAAAAAGTCTATCTAGACTTTCATCATGACATGACACATGCGTGGCGTGTGCCGTGCGCTTGCTCTAAATAAAAGCAGAAAAACACTTCCTTGCACTTCTATCTTTACAGTATTTATTTTCAACTTCAACGTCTTGTCTCGTATTATGCAATATTTATATAGATTCAGAGATGGAGAGGTAGTGTAATACTCTAATTCCGCTCTCTAAATTAGAGAAAAAATTTTATTTTATTCCTTTTTTAGCAATTTCAAGCACGACAGTTATAATAGCCCTTTTGTCGCAGAGGTTTACTTAATAAAGATTTTTTAATAATTTATAGGAGAGTGGCTTAATACCCAAAGAAGGTGAGAGAAACATTATAGGATGCCACAAATAAATAACTATAGACAATATACTTTTACTCCTGTGATCGCTTGTTAAATATACACGTGTGTGGGTGTTACATTCACCAATACTTTCAGGCTTCCTTGTATTAATTTTGGATGCTATCGACAACTCCAAAATAACTAGTACATAATAGTTTTATAAAATTGTTGTACCGAGTTTTTTTATGCTAGTACCTACTGATCTACTGAAATGAAAATATTAAATTTATTTGTCTTCTAAAATCTAAATTACAAACTTAATCTAATCTGTTTTCTTATTCATCGGTTTTTCAAGTATCCGATTAATCGGTTTTCGAATAACCGATTAACCGGTTTTCGGATACCATATTAACCAGTTTTTGGATAACCGATTAATCGCTTTTCGTATAACTGAATAACTGGTTTCTTGAACATCCGAATACTCGATTATTCGGATAACCGACATCTGAGTGACAGATTATTCGAATATCTGATTACCCGAATGACTGGTTTTGATCTATATTTGAATACCCGGATTTATTCGAAACCGGTTCTTAAAGAAACCGATTAATCGGTTTCACTTTTTCCGGTTTTTGCCAGCACTAGTTAAAACTAAGTTATATCTTTAGAATAAGCATGGATAATGGATATCCTATTGTAACTCTATCCCATGCTGTATATATGGGGTGTCCTCCTAGTGCGTATTTGTTCCATAACTCTGTAACTATTACAAATAGAAAAAAAGTTATCACAAAACTTCCTCAGCATTCATCATTACATATTCTAAAAGTAATTTTAGTCAGACACGGTATTTCGTTTTGGCTGGGTAGTAATCAACTTTGTTAAGTTAAATGAAACATGCTGTATATTATTTCATATTTGGTTATAGAATGTCAATAGCTTTCTAATGAACTACCATAATATGTACTTTGTTTGAGTAGTTCAGGAATTATTTGAAATTATGTGGAAATTTTGAAGTATGCATACCATTACATGAGACATTATATTCGTCTAACTTGAAATATTTTCAAATGTTTCGATGCGGTAATAAATTACAATAGAAAAGTCCTTTCAAACCATGTATCCGGTTTAAGATTTTTTTCTACAGGATGTCCATAATTTTGTGTCAAACATGGATATTTAAAAACCTCAATAACTTGTTATTTTAAACGGAACACTGTATGTTATTTCATATTCGATTAGAGAATTTCAAGAGCTTTCCGATGACCGACCATACTTCATATTTATTTTCAGTGGATTTGAGCATATGATCATTTATGTCCAAATTTTGAGAAGCAAAAAACGTAAGAGCCCTATTTTGACACATTTTATGCAAATGTTAAATAACCAATAAATAAAGAAGTTAATATTTTGATGCTCTTTTTATAAAATTAGTTCAATAGCAATCTATGAACAAGTACATTACCTTATAATAATTAAGTATTTAGAGTTCGCTGATTTGTTGCCCAAGACAAATAATGGTATTTCTCTAAAGAATAATATTCAACCAAATCAGGAACAGGGAGAATTTACTAATTAATAAGTTTTATAATTAGAAATTTTTTAAATAAGTATGTATTAATTGAAATACATACATTGCATATCTGAGAAAATACAATAAAACAAATTCAATCAAAATGCACTAACTTTAATTAACAAATAACAAAATGGTAACAATTAACTTAAATTATTATTCTAACAAATGTTCAATGTGTTGACCGTCTTGATTTGAGCACAAATTAACTCTATCGTGGAAGGATCTAGTGACATTCATTAACATTTGGGGAGTAATTGTATTGAATCAATTTGTTATTTTATTTTTCAAATCATTGACGTCTCTGGATTATTCTTGATAAGCTGTTTTTACCTACTAAGGTAACCCACAAAAAAAATCTAAACTTGTAAGATCGGGCGATCTTGGAGGCCAAGTCACTGGACCACCTCGACGAATCCAGCGTTCTGGGAAATTTTCATAATGCGCTGGTGCACCATCGTGTTGAAACCATAGTCTAGCTATGATATTTAGTGGTATATTTAGTAATACGTCATCTAATTCATTTCGCAAAAAATTTAAGTATTTAAGTATGTCGTTCAAAGAAATATGGTCCGATAATATGTTGGCCCACTATTCCAGCCCATACATTCCACTGAAACGATTTTGTGTATCAACTTCCCGAATTATTCTTGGGTTTTCTGTTGCGTAATAATGAAAATTATGACTATTAAATCGACCGCAGTTATAAACTGTAGATTTATCACTAAATAAAACGAAGTTAAAAAAACAGAGGCTCTTCATTAATTCTACTTCGTGCCCAAGCACAGAATCTTAGTGTACTCAAAATCGAGGTTTGATAACTTCTGGTGGCTTTGTATGTGATAGGGATGAAACTTATTTTTCTTTACTACCCTATTTATCACACTCTTTGTAATATGTAGTTGGTCACTGAGTTGCCTCACACTTACATTACGATTTTCTACAATGGAAGTGCAAATTGCAAACTGATTTTCCTCTCTACTAACCTCATGAGTTCTTGAATACTATTTATATTTCTTAATGTTGCTTGAAATCTAGTTTTCAGCCTTTCAAAAGCACAGTTGTGGGTGTCTTCTATCTGGATATGTAGTAGCGTACATTCTAGATGGTAATAAAGAATTGTTATTGCGTTTTCCCAACATAAAAAGCATATCAACTAATTCATTATCGTGGAAAAAATATTTTTTTTTTTAATAATTATTCCTGTGATATTAAACGCACAAAATCACAACTACTAATTGTCACAACTATTACAATCAATTATGGCTTCTGGTAGTCTCTTATCTTTTGTTTCCACAGCTTACTTGAAATTAAACTTGTAATTTTTAAATATTGAGCGAACGAACAAGAAAATATCTTAGATTTGTTATTTTGTTCGTAATAATTCAATAAAATTTTTGAAAATATATATATAATTTTTTTAAGTTTAGAGTTTAAAATAGTCAAAATATTATACTCTTTATCTATTGGTTATAATTTGAATAAAATGTGTCAAAAATAGGGAACTTTAATTTTTATTTCTGAAAATTTGTACATAAATGACGATATTGTCAAAACTACTGCAAATAAATATGAAGAATGGCAGATCATCGGAAAGCTCTTGAAATTCTCTAAGCGAATATCAAATAACACACAGACCGTTCCACTTGAAATAACAAAGTTATTGATGTCTTTAAATCTTCAAGTTCGATACAAAATTATGGACATCCTGTAGAAAAATCTAAAACCGAATACATGGTTTGAAAGCCCTTTTCTATTGGTATTTATTACCGCATCGAAACATTTAAAAATATTTCATATTAGATAAATACAACATCTCTTGTAATGGTGTATATACGTCAAAATTTCTATATAATTATAATAATTCCAGAACTACTCAAAAAAGTACATGCTATTTTAGTTCATTGGAAATTTCTTGACGTCCGCTAATTGTCTTGGTAGGTACGTATACTATGTGCTAAATTTTGTCAGATTAAATTTGTTTAAATAGATTTTATTTTATTAAACATAAAAAAATACAAAAACATGCTAATTTTAAATTTGCAAAAAGTAGCTTGAATAAAATAAAACCAAAATGATAAAATTAGGTTTATTTTCAAAATTAGTAATAAAAAAATATAGTTCAATGTATTTATGACGAGATGCGAGTCAACATGGAGGCGACAACTGATATATTTCTCGTCTGAAAAAGAAACGTGGCTTATTTCTCATCTCCTCTTGCGCTTCACTAATTTCGATCTCCCTGTTTATTTATTTTTTGTTTTTATGTCTAATGACTACAGCTGCAAATCGTTTCTGTGTATCATGGTCGTAGAATACATATGTATTTACTGTCGCCGGCATTCACTTTGACCGCGAAACTCTTTCTCCAGTGCAGTCTATTATTAGCTTTCGAGTTGTGTACACGTTAAGTATTGCATATTGTTTTTGTGTTTTTATTTTATTTGTTGTACTGTATTGTTGATATTAATTTAATAATAAAGCATGGCAGACGTACACAGGGGTAGAAAACGGCCATTTGCTGACAAAGTGAATAAATTTATAGGTGAATTCCCGGATTTATTCTATGATGGTGCTAAAATAATTTGTAAAGTTTGCGAGAAAGATTTGATGTGCTGGGATAAGCGTGATTGTGGACTTTACGTAAATAGTGTACACCATAAAAATAAAAAAATGGCGTGCCTTCGACAACACAGTTTATGTTTGGTTTACTATTAATGCTGATTGCCTGTGATGATCCGCTGCACATATCCGATAAACAACCATTTCGAGAATTCTGGAATAAATACAATGGCCAGGTAAGTTACCAAGTCGCACAATGTTATGTAACTATCGACCAACTGTACACGTAGACATGGTAAATAAGATGAAATGTGAATTAAAAAATACACTGCTGTGGTTATCTGTTGAGATAACAGATTGTAAAACAAATTCTATTTTAAATGTTATAGTACGAGTACTGGACCCTCTTAAACCAACAGTTTCACTGTTACTAGCTAGCAAAAGACTAAGTCAATGTACTAGCGAAACAATTTCCAGGGTGGTGCTGGAGACGTTAGAAAAATTTGAACTGTCAAAAAGTCAAGTGTTGATGTTTGTGACTGATGGCGCCGTGATAATGCGTTCGGTAGGCCGTCCCTTGCAAGAACAAGGTTGTACGTTTATACATGTTACGTGTAAAGTGCATGCTTTACATCTTGTGGCAGAAACTATTCGAAAAGGTTTTCCAGAGGTGGATGCATTAATAGCAAGTACAAAAAAAGTGTTTCCTAAATCTCCTAAACGTCTCCGTGCATTTCATAGCAAGTGTCCCGGTATTCCTGAACCACCACAGCCGATTCTTACACGTTGGGGAACATGGCTGCAGGCAGCTTTTTATTATGCTGAATATTTCCAACAAATAAATGCTGTGATACTACAATTCAATTCAGATAAGGCTGCACCTATTGAGGAAAACCAGACAAAATTCGAAGACATTTCCGTTGAAACAGCTTTAAAAGATATTACGAAGAACTATAAACCATTACATGAAAGCATAAAAAAATTAGAAAACAGTGCGTTGTCGTTAGCGGAGTCACTGCAAATAGTGGACGAAGTAAATCTACTGCTACACGATATAGGTGACGCAACAAATGAGCGCGTTATAGAAAAGTTCGCAAGTGTGTTAAATAAAGACACCGGTTTTATCAAATTAAGACAAATATGTGATGGTGCAGCCCCAGATCCGTTAAGTGCGTTCAAAGACTATTTTACGTATGCGTGTATTACATCAGTAGATGTCGAACGGTCGTTTTCAAAATATAAGAATATATTTTCACCAAAACGAACATCACTCATGGAGACAACCATAGAAACATACCTGATGCTGCAAAATGGCTACATATCTTCTCCAGTTTGTGATAAGCAAGCTAGTTCATCCAGCAGTTAAGAGGGTAAGTTTTACATACATTGTTATAAATTGTAACAGTTTATTATTTCTTGTATTAGTTAATTTCTCGTACGCCACTGTCCCACGGAACATTTTTGACAGCCCTACTAATGACAACAGACTTTTACGGAAGTATTTGGATAAACAATTTATTTCTATTGTTATTATTATAACTGAAGGTAAGGGAAGACAATTGCAAAGAATAGGCGATCGGACACTCCAGTATTAATAAAAATATTTAATAATTATCATTCAATATAATATAATCATACTTCTTATTAACTAATTAAATTTTATGTATTTACGACAGATTTTTGAAATATCAGTTAAACATTTACACAATTCAGATTCGTATGAATGGCAGACAAGATCATCACTTCGCCGAATTATTTATTAAAGAAATTGGTTCAAAATTCATGAATGCTTAATAAATCAATTCAATAAGAAGTGCAATCCATTTATTGACATATCTACCTTTTATATTACCAAAATTTAAAAGATTCACTTTACATTTAAATGCAGCTTCCTGACGTACTTGACTATGGTCGGAACGGAGATGGATTTTTAAATAACCTCTTAGCCCTCAACTAACTTAATGTTTTTAGGGAGTACTTCATGGTGCGCGGCAACGCGCGCGGTGTTGTGCGGCTTCCCTCATCCAACGCAATCAGCATCTGTTTAAACGATTTAAATCGTTAGAAACATATCTATTTCTGATCCACGATTCTGATTAAATATCATCTTGTCACTTTTTATGTTTATAAGTATACTTACATACATACCTACATAACCAAATATTAACATACCCGGCGCATTCACCAAACTGAGAGCATAGACAATGACTTTTGTGATGTTTTAATGAAACTATCTCTTGGGAGCTATTGTTGTTTTGTCAATCTATTTCTTAGCCTAGGGCATTGGAGAAATATGTTTTGAAATTAACAAATCTAATGAACGTATAGCTGAGGAAACCTATATTGTGATGGGACGTGCGGGGCTAGACGCGATATGTGGGCGGGAAATGTATAATACATGACATCTTCCGTCTTTTACAATGCTTACATTAAAGTGAGAACGATGATTCTTGTTTTTGTGGCACGCGACCGAGGCGGAGTTTAGCTTACCTGATGAGATACTTCAGAGCCGTACTTAATTTTGTTACTGAATCATTCTAGCAGTGCTGATATTATTTTAAGTATAATATTATAAGATAAATAATAATTATTTAATATCTGTTTACTTGCTGGCTTACATTAGAATTATGTATACTAATAGAGGTTGTGATACCTGAAGAGACCTCGTGCTGTGTCTAGCAGTACTGACGTTTTTGTTCATACTTATCATTATATTTAACTATTTATTTTGTTGCATTATAAACTTAAGTAATTTACAATACTTACAATTATTCTTACTGTAAAGGACGAAAAGAAATACGAAGACAGGAGGAAGCAGCTTGTTAATTAGGCTAAAAGTTGAAGAAATGTGGTATAATTGTTTAATAAGTATTTTTTTAACTTGTTTCTTGAATGTCTTTTATTCTGGGCTTATATGTTCTCGTAGCAGGTTATATAGTTTGATTTCATTGTATTTTATTTATTTCTGGTAGATTATTTTGTTATATTTTGGAGTTAGATATTTGTTTTTGGTTCTATTTCTTGTTTCATATTGGTGATTAATACTCGAAGCAAATATGTGTTTCTTGTTATGTGTATAAACTACAGTGGCGTGCATGTACATTGTACAGACCTCTCACGTTCAGTAATTCATTTTCTACAAATGTATTTCTGCAGCTATCTCTACTTTTTTTATTAAAAATTGTTCTTAATATATAGTTTTGTGTAATTTGAAGAGGTTGGAGAGTTGTCTTATATGCAGAGCCCCAAACACCAATGCCATACCTAATTATGGATTCCGCTAGGCTATTGTATGTCACTAAAAGAGTTTTTCTATTTAGTATACTTTTCAGATTATAGAATTTATATATTAGTTTCCTTAACTCCCCATTTATATGTTTAATATGGTTTTCCCATTTTAAATGATTATCGAAAATAACACTAAGGTATTTTATGATATTAGTCTCATAAATGTAGCTCTTTGTTTATTTGTTAATAAGCGTAGGTTTCATTGTTTGTGGCATTCCTGCGTTTGTTGGAGAAAAAGTCATAAAATTAGATTTATCAATATTTAGTTTTAAGGAATTTATATCAAGCCAGGTTTTGACTTTATTTATTGCGGCAGTTGCTTTTTGTCTCGCTAAACCCCAGGTCTCTCCCGAACAGATTAGTACGGTGTCATCTGCATATGATGTGATTTTGCATCCAAAGTTTTTATCGAGTAAATCATTTATAAAAAGCAGAGATAAGGTATGTCCCAAGACGGTGCCCTGTGGCACACCAGTTTTTATTGTTTTCTTTGTGCTAAGAGTGTTATCTATTCTTACTTGTTGGAGTCTATTTAACAGGTATTGCTTTAGTAGATTATATACCTTTCCTCTAATACCTACTTTGTTTAGTTTATCTAGTAGCTGACTATGTGAGACTGTGTCAAAAACTTTTTGTAGATCTAGGAAAATCGCTACAACTTTTTCGCTTTTTTCAAAATTCTCCATAATGGTGTCTGTTAATAATCGAAGAGGATCTTCTGTGCTTAAATTTTTTTGAAACCTATATTGATTTTTTGAGATGATTTTATTTTTTCTACAACTTCTTTACTCTACAGCTTTTCACTTTTCTCAAAATTCTCCACAATGGGTGTCTGTTAATAATCGAAGAAGATCTTCTGTGCTTAAATTTTTTTGAAACCCATATTGATTTTTTTGAGATGATTTTATTTTTCTCGAGAAAAGATCGGAGCCTGTAGTTTAAACATTTTCAAAGATATTTGCAACATTGTTTATCAACGATATTGGACAATAGTGTACTATAAGTAATAATTATTTTATATCTGTTTATTTGCTGGTGTATTTTTAAAAATAATTTAAGAAGGCATTTGATGTAAAAATGTTTCGACCGTGAGGCCTCCAATAAGATGCAGATGTCTTTTTGTGTATGTGAAAATAAAAGTGATAGTGATTACAGTGATAAAGAAAATCAAAGTTCAATAGTGTTTTTAGTAAGAAAAAATCAGTTACATTTGAACGAGCAAGAGAAACAAATTTGCCTTAATATTTACAATAATCATTTTACAATAATCTCTTGAGTTGCAAATTTTTTTAATGGAATATGATCTCTATTATGAGAAAAATTATAATAACGCACAACTGTTGGAAGTCCTGCAAACGAAAAATTATAATAAGTATATTATAGATAATGTAGCGGAGAGATATGGCCACAAAGTGTTGAGATTACCGCCTTATTTCTATATTTTCAACCAGATTGAATTAATTTGGTGAACTGTTGAAAATTAACAAGATTGGGAAACAAGAATTAGCAAATTAATTACAATTGAGGATGATTTTTTAAAAATAGCCAAATTTCATATACCTAATGGAAATAAATTTATTATAAATTTGAACGAGGATAGTAGTTCATCTGAAAATGAAGAAGAGGGTGAGAAGGGCGAGGATTCAGAGGAAGAAGTAATGTGAGGTGAGGTAAAGTGAAGTGATGCGAAGTGAAGAAGTGAATCAACTGCATTATTTAATTCCGTTTTTGTGCTTTCGTAGTTCAGTGCTTGAGAGTTAACATTCTTTTCAGGATATTATTATTTATTAATGTTATTATTTTTTTTTCATTTTGACAAGAATATGTCTCTGTTTTTATTGTAGTAATAACTTTATTATCAGAATTTATTTTTAGTTGTTTTATTGAGAAATATATTTGTTTCTGTTACTATTTTGAGAGTATATTTTTTGTTTCTATTTTGTTTTTAAAGGTTCTTGTGTAACGAAATTTCAAGCCACTTCATTCCAGTTTATCGTTTTCTGTGAAAAATTGTTTCTGCCAGTCTAGTTCAGATGATGCCACTGATTTCTACTGGAACAGTTGGTTTGGTAGATTTTTGCATTTATAAAAAATTGCCTAAATATCTATTTGTCTATATTGCTCATACTGTACTCTCAAATGTTTGTCTCTTCCGAAACTATAATCGAGTTTAGGTAGCAGAACACGACGGTGCAACTTCCTTCTTACTAGTGTAGCGTTCTGGATACAACACCTGTAGTTCGGCGGAATGGTAAAATTTATATGTTTTCTGGTATTATCGTGTAATTTTATGACCATTATTTTAAAAGTCGCTATATTGATTTAACGTACCTTTGAGGTAATTTTCATAATAATATTGTACCGTATTTATCTTAATTTACGCCTTGGGCCAATTTGCTTTTCAGTCATCAGTTCACCTTTGGAACAGGCATCATGAATATTGATTAGTACCGATTTATCAGGCCTTGTTGGCAATTTATCTAATATCCCTTTGATATTGTAATAACTACTTGTGCTAATTTAAACTAACTTTCGGTTAATGTAAATTTTAAATTACCTGGCAACGGATGTCGCCTTTTTGTATTGTAGTTTTTTTTTTATGGCATTGGGATAAAATCCATACAGCCAGGCACAAGTTACCATATGTATACTATTTAACAAAGTTAAAAAGATTCTAAAACTGATTACTCCACACTGCATACACTAGCAACTATGAACCTAATCCTAACCACAATTATTACTATTTTTTTTTTGAAAAAGAAAAGAAAATCCAAAGGAGGGACATATGCACATTCTTCTCGCCCAGGAGTCTTTCAGGGCCTTTTATTGTAAGACAAACTAGCATAGACTGCGGTAAGTAAGGAATGGGTAACCAAACAAAGGAAAGACATAGTAGGATACGAAACTAATACAATTTTAAATTTTGGGTCCAGAAATTTTTTAAAAAGTTTATAATAACTGCAATCACTCTGTCGTTATTTAATGATAATAAATGTAAGACGTTCACTGCCATTTGAATATTTTGCTTCAGAATGTCTGCATAAAGTTGGTCCCGGCCAGGTTTGTATTTATCACAACAGAAAAATAAATGATTCAGGTCGCCCACAGCATTACTCGTAGTTAGTTGTTTTCTGTCTTTGTCTGTTGATGTTTTTGGTCACTTGGCTAAGTTGGTAGCTTTATGAAAAGTGGTGACTGGTGACATTTGGAGATTGGTATCCCTTTTTGGACTAAACCTATTTATTTATAAACTCTGTGAGAACTATCTAATGTGGTGCATTTGTTTTGTGGTGGATCATTTTATACCAGTGCATATATTTACCGACCAGACCTCAGTAACATAAGGTTTTTCTAAATTTAAATTGTCGAGTGCTTACTTGAACATTTACTTAGTATTTAGTCAGGAACGCTGCTCTATGTGGAGCCTTGCCTAGTTCTCTGGCAAAGATATCTGCCTAGTTATCTTAATTAACTTTTGATTATCTGCAGTAAACATATAGTCAAGCTATATATCTTTATTTAATTTTATTTGGGATTCATTATTACCTCTCTGCGAGGAACTAATAAATAATTTAATTTAACGTTACCTTTAATTTGAAAATTATCATATTGTTTTATATTTAGCAAATATTTATTTACGTTATCTTTCTAGTTGTCTATCTGTATATAGACATTCTAAATTCTATTTTCTTGAAGATTACCTTCTTTTAGTAAAAAATATCTTAAAATATAGTGAATACCTATTTCACTTTATTTATTGTCATAGCTACACCTAGTTTATTTGCTGGACTAATATTTTTCTATTTCGCGTAACTTTTATTGATACTTAAGTTAGTTGAAGTCTTCAACTTCCTAAAATATTGTGGGATACCGATCCTAATTTGTTTAATTTGCAATTTACTCTGTAAATTTGTGTTAACTCTCATATTTTGTCTACGTAGCTTAACAATTCAAACGTCACAGCTTTTTACTTTGTTTTGCCTATAATACTGATCTCATAAAACTCTCCCCTTTTTATGTAAATACCTGGACCAAGAGAAGAGGATAACTGGTGGATCGAACTGATTATATACTGGGTGGAGCAGGAAACGATATTTTATACAACTGGCATTTCGTCTCAAGGGTAACTGCAGTACTGACAGTGGTGATTCAAACCGACACCGAACCCATTAAGAGCTTAGCCGTTGGTGGACTCTTCGTTGGACTAACCCATTTGAAGTTACGTAAGATCTTCGTCCCCAGTGAACGTTTATATTTAGTCAGAAGAATTTTTTGTAAGATATGAGTCACCTTCTTTTTGCTTATTTCTTCAACCAAAACTAGTTTTATTTTAACTAAAAGAGGCCATCTTAGCCTATGTAAATTTTTGTATATATTCTTACTAGTTTATTATACTTTTTATTAAATAATATCTTTTTATTCAACTTCCTTCCCAACAGAATTCAAGTATTAACGTTATCATTACCTTTTAAAGTAAATTTTTAATTATTTGGTGCTTGCAAAAGTCCTGGCGTCCAGCCTAGATTTTGGTGAGAACTCAAGTCAATCTAAGCCCTTATTCACGACCTGCTAACTGAGCTACCGGTCAATAAGTACAACCCCCAGCTAATTGTTTTATGCCAGCAATTGGATGGGGGGTATTGCACTTGTTACTTTTTACTTTTTAAATAATCTCATTATTCTATACTAATATTTCATACCCACCTCTCCTGGCAAGAAATGCTCATACCTCCTCGTGGTTCTTGCTGGGTAGTAACAATTTATATTAAGCGAACTTGAATACTGTAACTGCTGCATGTGTAGTCAATACATTAAATACAATACTTTTATTTCAAATTAATACTTCTTTGTACAATTGTTAAATTGTTGCTAGCTAAAATGAGCACAAAAACCTACATTAAAAAAGTAAACGAACGAACAATACAGTTAAATCCGGCTCTGCGTTCCTTAGCGTCTTACCCCGGACGTGTCGTCACAATATCGGTTTCCTCAACTATAGTTTAACATGATAAATGATGAAACCAAGTTTGATTTTTGATGGAGATGTTATAATTTGAATGTTTTATTCAATTTTCTGAAACGAATTTAAAACTTTCAGTGAATTTTCGTGCAAACTTCTGAAACGTTTGATTATAAAGTATGATAACCTCAAATATCACCTGATTGCAATCCTATTGATAGTCACTTAGTGTGGCAGTTTTCAACTGAATGCAATCAAGTTGGAAAAATCAGTAGAGAATTTGGAGCCAATAACACAAAATGTCAAACGGGTAAAAAAAAATGTCGTCTTGTACTTTTTGTAACCGATTTCATTTTTGGAATGATTTGGTAGATTTCCTAGACAGGAATACTGAAACGGTTGAGAGCGGTTTATTTATTTATTTAGATACATCATCCAACAGTTGTAATAACCAATTACTGGATGAGAACTATTACAAAAAATACATTATAATAAAAAATTACGATATTAAAAAAACACAAGACAACTAGATAGATCAGTACAAAAGAAATGAAAATATAGATCAAGAAATATAAATGAAAAGGTAGAAAATAATTACAATTTTAATTTTTCTATAGAGACAATAGGACAATCAAAAATATCTAGCTCTTTTTGCCAGACATTTGCAAGTATTGCACACAAAATATACAGGGGAGATTCTTAAAAAGTTTGTCCGAGGTGCAGCGACATAAAAATTTGTGTGATACTGTGCACCAGGATGTGGGTACATGGAATAATATTTTTTTTGGTTATTTTGAGACGGTATGTTTAAACTTTATTATATAAAAATATACTGTGGTAATGCTTGTCCAAAGCCTTCGAAAAATCTTTGTAAAGCACATCAATCTGGGTGCTGATGTTAAAATAATGTGAAATAGTTGGTAACAGTGATTTATTTCTTAGAAAATCATGTTGACAGTATGTCCCTCAAGATGTGGATGTATGGTTCTATGTAGAGCAATATTCATTACCTTAGCAAAATTGCAAATAATTGTTATCGGACGATTATTTTCAGTTTCGTGTCTGTCATGCTATTTATAGAGTATGTCCCAAATTCGAGGCTCACTATTGCTATCTCTGTTATTATTAAGTTAAATGAGGAAAGTTTTGAGATATTCCATGATAAAATCAGAGCCACTTACAAAAATTTTCCATGTTCTACAGATTTTGAAAAAATTTAAAAAATGTGAAATTTATTTTTTTTCCATTTTTTTCCCATAACATTTTTATTTTTGATTATTTTTCAAATACGTAAAAACTTTTCTAAAGCAACTTTTTAAACAAAAAAATCTTCATTAGTCATATTTGCTCTCCAACGTGTCTGTCCTTCAGAACCCTCATTAACTTAATTTTTTTATGAGCGCCATATTGGATTTTCACATTTTTAAAAAGGCCTTTTTATTTCCTTTTCAGTGATGTATCATAAGTTGGTAATTATATCATCCGCTGTAATAAAGTTGGCAAAAATAAAATATTAATTTTTAATTACTGTAAATACTGTAAATTGTAAGCTGTGAAATAAAAAAGTTGAAGGCATTAACATCTGATGAAATAATTGCATCATCGTAAGCAGCTAATGTCCTCTAAAAATATTCTTCCTTGTGCCTTTATGATACATTTATTTTAGAATAGGTACTATCTTGAAAACTGGGTACTGACATTGGACCCCATTTTTTAAATAATAATAAAATAATAGTTTATTGCCCAACAGATCAAAAATGCAATTACAGGACAAATACAATAGATAATGATTTGAAAACGTTTCAATGTGCCCTGTCAAATTATCGAAAAATGCACAATGTGTAATTTAAAGAAATTATGTATTTTGATCAACTTGTATATTTTCATTTAAATTTCAAATTTGAGTTCAAATTTAAAATCTACGAAAAAATTCCATAAAAACCATTAGAAAATGTTTCTAGAATTAATGACAAAAATGAGAGGGACATTTTGTGTGATCTACCCTGTACATACAAAATAAAATAGAATAAACTATGTCTACGACGAAGTTTTTCTTTTTTTATTGAATACTGCTGCATTAAGTACCCCTACTACAAATGGCATCAATTAATTCACTTGGTTTTTTTTGATTATTGTACTGTTAATGTTCCTACTAGAATAGTACTCAGTAGTAAACTAGGCCATAAATCACACTGAATACACGTAGAGTCGACTGCGTGAATATTCTGCAGAGGGCGCCTGCTCCTTATATACCAAAATCGGGAAAAGAGCCAAGCAATTAAAAATACTTAGTTGAAATATTAAAAAAAAAAATTTTTGGTGGTAAATGTAATTATATTCTATGTCGCTGTGTTTTTAGTTTTTCAATTTTCATATTTTGAAACTGAAAAATTGTAGACAAAATTTTTTTCCTAAAAATCCCACACAGTGACCCAGATTGAACTGTTATATATATGTCTTCCAAATTTCATGTCCATGTCTTCTCTAATAACGTCATAGTTATCTGGCTACACATTCATGTTTTCACGGTCGCACACGGAACTTTTAAGTTTTATTGAAGCATACAATTGCGTGCTTTTTTTTATAAAATACGTGCGATAAATATATATCGCATTAGTGCTATAAACAGCGTCATTATGACATTGAAATGAGTGTCATATTACTGTCAATATATAACGAGCGTGGATAAAAAAGTATTTAAAATGTATGAAATTAAATCTCTATCCGCATCTTTTCATTCAGTAAATTCTTCTTAGAACCACCCGTTATAAAAAAATACATTTCCTAAACTTTAAACTCGATTTTGACTAATCCAGTGTAGTAGAGCATGCAAATTAGTTCAATTTAAACATTCTCTTAACTGTGCAGATGTAGATACACCTCAATATTTAATTCGGAGGTGTGTTTTTATGAATAGTGTATACTATTTTTATTATTAAAGAATAAATAGCGCTTAAGTAAACAAGCGTGGCGTTTCCATTTCCAGGGTTTAAATAAAAGAGGAAACTCTAACCCAAACAAAGAAAGTTTATTACAACATAAAATAACGCAATGGTGCATGATACGTTAGCATGCAGTAAAAGAAGTTAGTAGAAATGTATTATAAGCCATCTGTACTCAAAAAACGGACATCAGTGTAACCTATATTATCGTAAATCTAAAGAAAAATATGTTTAGAAAATACGTGCGAGAAATGTTAATATGTAGAAGTTCTTTTCTCAGCACATATTGAAAATTTGGAAATGCCGAATTAAATTTTAGATTCACGTCATGTGTAACAGGTGGTTCAAATTACTGTGGTTTACAAGCAACATTTCGAGTGGCTAGAAATATGGATAATTCTCTAAGATCAATACCGAATACTGAACATGGAAAACCCCTGGAACCGGCTGTATTCTTCTAGAATAGTGCAGATTATCTTTGTTATATTGTCGGCACGTCCACTTTTGGTTTTACACCACCCAACTATTACCTACAGGGGTAGTCTACTTCTTCCATAACATATATCAACACAACACTAACAAATATGAGATAGGGGGGATCTTCATGCACGATACAAATAATCTTTAATATCATACTAATTATAATTATTCACAAATTAATTTCACGATTAAAAGCAATGCTAGTAAATAATTTATATGAAAATGTTGGGTAAAGCATTTCAGACATGTAACACAAAAAGATATTAAGTCCTTTTTGCTTGTTACAAAAATTACCTGAAGTTGTAATTATGATAGATTTACTTAATTATGACTAAACATAAAATCACATTTATGTACTTACAGTATTTTAATTTAAGTTAATCATATTCTGTTTTTATGTGTAATTTGTTTCGCTTTTCAAATAAAATTAATGTTGAAATATTGAAATATTCTGTTCTATTGTTTATCAAAAGAATTATACTGTGTGTAACGTGAATAACTCTTAATTGGTATATTCTTAATTAATAATTATATGCATTTTTTATTTTTCAAATTGCAATAAGAATTATAGTTACCAAGTATTTTGCCTGCGATAATAATCATAAGATTTTAACACATATTTTTATGTATGCCAAATTTTCGTTCCAGAGAGTACACAGAAATATTTCAGACTAAACCGAAAACAGTTATTATTTGTGGAATGAAATGGCATATAATAGCGCTAATTGCTAATTATACTTATATGCTTTTCTTGACCATTAATTTTAATAATAGGAATGATGTAGATATATCCTGGGCTTTCGGAACTGCCATGGGCTCACCTATCTCACCCACAATTGCAAATTTAGTAATGGAACAACTAGAACACACTGTTGTACAAGCACTAAACTATAAACCAAAATTTTACAAAAGATACGTAGACGGCTGTATTATTTGCCTACCAGAAAATAAAATAAATTACACAGTTAATTGTTTCAATAATTATCACCCACGCTTACAATTCACCACCGAAATAGAAAAAGAAATAATATAAATTTCCTTGATATAACTGTTAGATATAATTTTTCTTTATTTTTTTTCCCGAAATTGTACCTTTTTTTCTTCTTTCATTCATTATGTCTCTTTTGGTGGTACCACATTCATCAAATTTAATGTAACCCCTAAAATGTTGTTGACAATCTTAACTGCGAAATTTGGAAAGTCTCCCATTAGTCACCTCACATACACACACACACACACATCCACAGACACACACACGCACCGACAGACATCATTCGGAAAATAGTCAAAATGGATTCAGAAGGGTTCAAAACGTATATATCAATCAAAATCTCGAGGTCGAAAAAAATCACGATTATTATACTTCCTTATATTAGGCATAAGAAAGTAAAAAACAAACAGTTCCCAAAGACAACATTATTATGTCCCTTGATGTCACTTTACTCTACACCAATTACCAATAGATCTTGCAATAAAATGCGTACAAACCAAATGTCCCGAAATTAGTAAATTCACAAGAATCACCGAAAATGAGTTCATTACATTATGTCTAAATTCCACATATCACATATAATAACCAATTTTTCTCTAAAATTTTTCGAAACTGCCATGGGCTCACCTATCTCAGCCACAAGTACAAATTTAGTAATGGAACAACTAGAACACATTGTTGTACAAACACTAAACTACAAACCAAAATGTTACAAAAAATACGTAGATGACTGTATCATTTGCCTTCCAAAAAATAAAATAGATTACACAGTTAATTGTTTCAATCATTATCACCCACCGTTGCAATTCACCATCAAAATAGAAAAAGAAAACAGTATAAATTTCCTTGACATAACTGTCAAATATAACGAATCCCGCATCACTGATACAAACTGGTACACGAAAGAAATTTGGTCTCAGAGATACCTAAATTTTAACTCAAACACACCTATAATAGCTACAAAAAAAGTGTCGTCAAGAGCCTAACAGATCGCGCCATTCTACTCTCACGCCCAAAATACAGACCCAATAATCTAAAAAAGTTAAAAAAGTTCTTGAAACAAACTTTTACCCTAAAAATTTTTATGAACCTATAATAAAAAAAAAGAATACATACAATACATATAAGAGGATGAATACAAAAACATGGAGCAGTAATCCCAATCTTAAGCTACATGAAAAGCTACACAAGAAACTAGTGAAGGAAAAACCCCGGATAAACTTTTTTTGTAAGATGTAAAAATTTCCAATTAACCCATAATTTTTTGAAAATTAAACCTAAAACCTACATGGTACACAACGAAAAACTAAAATCAAAATATCACAATATACTATCAATTTTTTGCCTGCAATGCTTAAATCTCTGTATCAGTGACGCTTACGCACAAAAACAAATGACGGAAATTCATATAGCGAAAAACAAAACAAAATTAAAAAACACTTTCGACAACATTTACCTGCATAACTTTTATCTACGACTCAGTGGAAAAACAAAGACCTTTTTTACAAATATTAAAAATAGACACATACACAAAATTAATCGTTAATAAACTCAAGAATCAAATCCAAACCACTCGTAATTAACGAAAATTCGCTCACAAATCTAACCAAATAAAAATTTCTGACACTGTTAAATATATTTTAAGTCTTGAACCAAAATTATTCCTACAAAATAATACCTTTCTTATTGATAAAATAATTGCAAGCATAAAACCAGGCATAATAAATATTGATATTGAAAATAAGATAGAAATTAGAAATAAAATTTGCTGCATACTTAAAAATTATAGAAATAAATTAAAAAATACCAGCAATGGAACCAAAAACCAACTAAATCACTATATTAATGCAACTGAACAATTTTTAACAGAAAATTCAAATATTTTCGTATTAACAGCAGATAAATGTAATAAAACAGTAATTATGTACAAAACAGACTACGAAAGAAAAATTAATGACTCAGTTGTACAACAGCCCTACTTAACTAACTATTCTCTTGGAGTCTCATAACTATAATTTAACTATCTTCCGTCTTGCTTGATTATTCAAAAGCCTTCGACAGAATCAACCATGACCTTCTCCTGGCGATGCTACATTATTTGGCTTTTGTTGTTAAAATATTATTTAGTTAACAGGCAGCAAAGGTTAAAATTGGTAATAAACTCTGCTCTCATTGATGTTGTCTCGGGGGTACCACAAGGTTCTATATTGGGACTATTGTTGTTTCATTATATATTTAAAATTTTAAGAATAGCTTGAAGTATTATTGTAGTTATTTCTACGCAGACGATACCCAAATTTATTATTCTTTTGAGAATACAGATTGTAATGATGCATCTATGAAAATAAATCAAGATTTTCAGGTTTTAATTTCTGTATCACAAAAATTTTGTTTGACTGTTAACCCCTCCAAGTCAAAAATAATGCTATTGGGGCGTAAAGTGTCATGTAGGGCAAGTGTTGATGGGATAAAGGTTCGCATAAACGGTGAAGAGTTACAGCTAAGTGACATCTCCAAAAATCTGGGATTTTTTAAAATTTTCTGAGCACGTCACACGTTGTAAAAATGCTTTTAGTAAACTAAAATTAATATATAGCAGTAGGAATTTTTTAAATGTGAAAAACAGAATCATGTTGCGAATCATCACATTTGAATTACGCTGATGCAGTATATGGCCCCTTTCTAAATGTTTTTTGAAACCACACGTCTTCAACGTATTCAAAACACTTATGTATGTACGTTTTATTTTTGGGCTCAGGAAATACGATCACATTTCCTCAAAATACCGGGAATTATACTGGCTGAACATATGGCAAAAAGAAATTTATATATCTGTTGTCTAATTCACAAAATTTGCAAAGTTGAATCACCTTCATACCTGGTAATCAAAATCACGTTTAGGGTAGATGTACACAATATTAATATCAGGCATAAAGGTTTGCTAACAATACTTATACATAGAACTTCCCTCATCCAAAGTTCGTTCTCATATTATGCTCTAAATACTATAATAAAATTCCTCCTGAATTAAAAGCATTATCTCCTAATGATTTTACAAAGAAACTAAAAGTTATGCTGCTTAAAGACCTAATAAAATTTCATTAATAAATGATCTATTATATCTATTATACTATTTTTCTTCAAATTTGTTGTATTTATATTTTTGTACACATTATTGTGTAATAAATGTATTAATTTGAAATATTTATTATGTATATAACTATGTATGTGTATATGTTGATATGCTTATATATATTTGCTATTGTAATACTATTAATTTTCCAAAAAAAAAAATTTTTTTTCTCTCTTGTTTACCCATTATAGGTATCCTATAGGTTGCCTTACTTATGCTAATTTATTTTAGCTGTAAATGATATTTTTCTTAATTGTGAGGTTGAATGTATGAATGGGACTAGTTCCAGACTCTGATTTTAACTTTTTTTTTAATTTTTGTAAATTCTCTGCCATTTGTTGTACACGGTTATTCATTACAAATTACCCACCCCTTATCATGGTTATTATTACTTATAGAAAAAAAAGTTTTAAATAAAAGTTGTGTGGTTATAACTGAGTTTTGTAAAAATGCTATCAGAAGTACAGTAATGTGCAGATTTCAGGGGACACAAAAAAAATAATATATTTTTTTAAATGGGATACCCTGTATATTATTAAATTTTTGGAATGATCCTCTGCTTCTGATTTCCAAAATATACCATGTGTTACCCCTACCATATACCGTTTTTGAGTTATTAAACGTCGAATATCTTAGTTAAACTAGTTACTGTAAATATGGAAAAGTTAACATTAAAATGAGCTATGAAAATGACAACTATTTTCCTTGAAAAGTGACATTTCTTTAATGAAATAATCAAAATGGTTTACAGTGAGGAAGAAAAAGTCCAATTATTTAGTTGTTATATGCAGAATAACAAGAATAAACGTGTAGCAAAAAGAGCATATAGGGTGTTGTATTCAATTCGTCCAACACCATCAGAAAATACGTTCAAAAATATTTACCGAAAGATGAATAATACCTCCTTTTAGTAGAAAGAAGTGTGTAGTTCAAGCAAACCAGGAAGAACAGCTAGATATAGTGCTTCATTTCGAAGGTAAGCCCATCCATATTATTCGCTAATAGACTTTTTTGAAACATTGTAGTATTTTTTTAGAAAATTCTGAATGTAGTATAAATAATGCAGTCGATCAATTAGGTAAAAGTTATTCCAAAATCCAACGTACGCTAAAAAATAACAGCTATAGACCATATAAAATTTTACCCGTTTTAACAGAGGCTCAGAAAACGAAAAGGCTGGACTTTTGCCGCCACATGATTCAAAAATTGGATGAAGATCCCGATTTTTTTACTAACATATTATGGACTGAAGAATCATCCTTTTCTACCTCAGTAGTTTTTAATAGGAAAAATCTAGGGTCGTGGGTAAAGCAAGCACAAGAGAAAAAGATTGGTAAAACAATAAAAAAACAGGAAGAAAAACTGTTAGCGTTTGGTGTGGAATTTTCAAAAACAAAATTGTTGGGCCTATATTTTATGATTATACTTTAACTGAAGTTACCTATCTGGAAATAATTATCCCAGAAGCAGAAAATATTCTTTTGCAGAATTATTCGGAATCCGAACTTGATGATATGATTTGGATGCAGGATGGGGCAACTCCGCATAGTGTCCTACCCCTTCGAGATCATTTGAATAATTTATTCCCAATATGGATAGGGAATAATGGACCTATTAAATGGCCACCTAACAATCCGGATTTGACCTGTATGGATTCATTTCTTGGGGATTTCTAAAAGACCGTCAATAATAGTAATAATAATAATAATAATAATAGTATTCAAGTCATTAAAGACAGGATTCGACTTTAAATAAACAATCTGAATGTAAATAATGAAGCCATTTCCTGTGCAATTATAAGTATAAGAAGATATGAATTATGCATTGACCATAATGGTGAACACATCGAACATCTTTTATGAGATCATTTATTTATATTTAAATTTCCTAAATAAACCTTTGTTATCTATTTTGTGTAAATATTTAGTTTTCTTCTTCCATTTTGATTATTTCGTTAAGCAAATGTCACTTATGAAACATAATAGTTGTCATTTTCATAGCTCACTTTAATAATGTTAACTTTTCCATATTTATAGTAACTAGTTTAACTAAAATATTCGACGTTTAATAACTCAAAAACGGTATATGCTAGGGGTAACATATAGCATAGTTTTGAAATCAGGAGCAAAGGATCATTCCAAACATTTAATAATATACAGGGTATCCCATTTAAAAAATATATTATTTTTTTTGTATTTATTATTATTATTATTATTATTAACATTTATAAAGATATAAATATTTATAGTCAATCATATAACAAATTTTATGCATTATCATTAGAATTTAAGTGAAGCACCAACTTCTATAAAGAATAATTTAAATAAATCAATAATAAAAAAACATACGATTGTAGCCTTTTGGCGGGATTTATGAACAAAAATATATACAACTAGAAATTTTGTGTTTTAACCCATTTCATAATGCGTGCTGAAAAAACGTGCTGGTGCAATAAGCCATTTCGTGGTTGTGATCTATATACCTGAACCTTGAGGGCCTGGAGGGGTGTAAAGTCCCAGACCAGAATCGACGGCTGGACCGGCTTGAACAGCGTCCTTCTCCGAAGAGGATACCATAACAACTACTTTGGGTCTCTCGTCCTGATTTAAACTTCTGCTGATGTTGCGTTTTCCGTTGTCTGCAATGAGAACCACCCGTCAACACCCCTTGCCATATTTTTGTTACAATAAGTTATACGATAAATCGGTTTTTAATTTACATTAATTACATTCATTTATACGAATACTGCTGAAATGAAAAACTCTTTCAATAGTAATCTGCACAGGTAGATTAGCAAATTACAAAAAAATTATTTTTTGGGCACTTGTGGAAATATAAGTACATTTAGGTGATTAATAAGTATTTCTATCGAAAAGTCAACGGTGTACAAATAATACGGAATTCATTAAACATTACACGTAGTTAGAAAACCAGATGCAATTACATTACGTTTTCATTTGAAAACTGTTCCAGTTTGGAAGTATTGAAATAAACTCGTGGCTTTAAAAGTTGTGTATTTGGTTGTGGGTGAAAAACAGGAATCTAATAGTATATTATTCAACGAGCCTATAATGCTGGCTATTATTCACGAGGGTGATGTTTACAACACAAGCCGCAGGCGAATTTCGTAAATCGCTCGAGTGAATAATAGCCATTATATGCGAGTAGAATATACTTTGTCCACGACTATAATATCAATTTCTAGCTCTATTTTACAAAACAAAATATTAGGCTTTATAGCTTTATTTAACAAAATTTATTTAATATTAACATAATTTATTTTTTAAAATATATTGCCACTGACTACTTAGTTATATTATTAGTTACATTAACATTAGAGCTGGCTCCGTGGTCTAGAGGTAACGTACTTGCCTCGAAACCTCGGGGTCCCGGGTTTGATTCCCGGTCGAGGAACTGGGATTTTTCTGTGAGAGAGATTAATCGTAGTATACTCGGATATTGGGTGTGTGTCCATTGTCTCTAAATGTGTAGCCCTCTCCCACACAGTCATTTCAGACCTTCAGGGATAAAGGGGGTTGTAATTTCATGTGGTGTTATTGTTATTAAACATTAGAGCAATGGGCCAATTATTGAATGGATGGTAAAGAATTAACATCTAAATTAATATGTTGATTTATTATTATTTGTGAATAAATTTACTGTATTTGCATTGGGAACTAGTGGAAGGATTATTAACTTGATCTACGTAGTTCATATTTCATGGGCTGTGCCCATTTTATTTTTGGTGGACTCATCAATGTAGCCTTCCGCTACAGACGTGGACTGTGGTGAACATCCCGCCGATGCTATCATTGTTGCGAAACTCCCGTCTACCTACCCTTGTGGTAAACTATCGCTGTCACCATTGTAATCAAATGTTTGTTTCTTAATACCACCTGTGCCATTATTATAATATAATTTAATCATTATCCCTCAAAATAAAGGATAAGGGTTGCTGCCACCACCCCCTGAGACTGCAAGGGGAAAAGACACTAGTAGCGCCAGCTCTTTCAAAGACTGAATCCGTAGCCCTAGGAATGTCTAGGAAAGAACTTTCGACAGAGAATTAGTAAGACACACAGGTTTCATAAAATAATACGTATAATAAAACAGAAATCAAAATTACCCACACATCACAATAAATTTTCTAATACCCAATGTTAAAAAAAAAAACTAAATAAAACCTTTACAAATTATAAAATAAACTCTTGGAGAGTAGGAGAGTGCACTCAACACTCTATAAAATATTTCTTAAGCTGCAAGTTACAAAAATAGTTTAATCTTACCAAATTCTGCCATTTCTACCATTGGCACACACATAAATTTGTAAGATACTTATGCAATAATTTACCAACAAAATTTCTAGTTATAGCCGAAAATAAGTAAAATAATTTAAATTCATACCCCAAGTATATACTATGTAGTAAACATAATTTTTCGTCCGCCCTGATTCGTCCACGTTCGACACTCTGATAGCAAAAATAATTAATTATAATAATTCCAAATTCCATAATTTTCTACACCTCGACGTCTCTTGGATCGTACGTCCACCGGCCGACACTACGCTTTCGACTCTCTTTTACCCGCCGGCTTTAGCAAAACCGTTTTCTTAGAGTCAGCAAATTCATATATGATATAGATGCCGTGTTACAATAAGCTACTTATACAGGGTGTATTACAATAAGCTACTTGTACAGGGTGTATTACAGGACTTCCATCCTCCATGTCACTTTAGTGCGGTTATTCACCGCCTGCATCAACAAGGAGGGTTGCCGATGAAAACTGTGTCCCGAGTAGTTTTCTGGATTGGGTAGCTTCAAAAATGTAGCTATTTGTTTACCCATTACCGTAAATTTATTAATACCGATTCTTTGTGTTGTACACTGCCCGTTTTGATAATTCAAAAAAAAATATGTTAGATGTAAAATTAGATGGACGGAGATCGATGTATTTCTTACAAATTTTGTAAAATTTATCGGTAATTCTAAATTTGCGTTTAATTTTTCTTTTTGTAATGGGAGTGTGGGAAGTGTTCAAGTTTCATGGAGTACATTTCATTTGCCCGACACGCACCTATTATGCCCAATATTAATACAACCTTTAACCCTCCGTCGGGCGCAATTGATCTAATAGATACACGGCGAATTATTTCAAAGTTGTTTCAAAAACGCGCCACCATATAGAGCGCCACCTTTAGGTATTCTAGGCTTTCCACATGCGTAGTTGATCAGTGCATGTTTGGCTTTGACAAGTGCAGGGTGGTGCGATTCGAGACAAAAACGATCTCTCAGATCATTGCGCCCATTAAGGTACGATCAAAAAGAATAAAAGATAACTTCCCACTGAGTTCGTAGCTACGAAGAGAAGGCCAGAAATGAGTGGTCTATTTGGATTTTCTAATGATGCCACTATAGTCTCGTATGTCTCAAAAAATACAAAAACATAACGTTAATTTCAAGTTTGCATAATGATAGGTTAGGTTAGGTTTGTTGTGAGTGGGTCTCAGTAGACCCTCCACTGCGGCCATCAGCAGGCCTATTGTGGCTCACGCCTAATTATATTTCACCCAATAAGTTCAGTCTCTTAATGAAACTGATAACCTTATTGGGTGAGAATGTGTCCAGATCCTCTGGCAGCAGTTGCCCTTTGCCAAATATTGAGAATCGGATCCTTTCCACAGCGGGACATGTGCATAAGATGTGGTCTGCCTTCTCATCATCCTCCAGGCAGAGACGGCACTCGGCGTTTTCCGTTAGGCCGAGTTTATGCAGATGATAGTTTAGTCGGCAGTGCCCGGTATATAGGCCTGTTAGAGTTTTCAGGTTTATCCTGTTTATCTCTAAAAGTTTCTTAGCTCTCGATTTCAAACGGTATTTTATAAACGCCTTCGAATGAACTAATCCTGGTAACTCTTGCCAATACTGGAGAGTTTCCTTTCAGCCCAGGTTGAGATAGCCATCTTGGCAGTACTTGAGGATATGCCAAGTATTGGTTCTGGTCCGATGAATCGTGATCCCGCTCCTTCTCTGGCTAAGGAGTCCGCTATTTCGTTACCTTCCATACCAGAGTGGCCGGGTATCCAGACCAGAGTCACTTTGTTCTTGCTCAAATGATTTAGAGCTTTCTGACAGTTCCATACCGTTTTGGAGTTACACCGGTAGGAGCCAAGAGCTTTTTATATATATATATATATATATATATATATATATATATATATATATATATATATATATATATATATATATATATATATATATATATATATATATATATATATATATATATATATATATATATATATATATATATATATATATATATATATATATATATATATATATATATATATATATATATATATATATATATATATATATATATATATATATATATATATATATATATATATATATATATATATATATATATATATATATATATATATAAAAACAAACAGCTTATTTTTTATTAATGAGGATGCGGTCCAAATTTTGTTGGGTTAATAAAGAATACTCTTTTCTACTTTGCCAAGCTTTCGAAAATATTTTATTTTCTTTCTCAAGACTACAAAAGAAGATAAAAAAGGGTTCATAGTTACATGTAAAAAAATTATAAAAAAACATTTTTTTTACCTTATGCCAGTAAGTTGAGGTTATAAGTTAAAACTAACATCACGTTACACATTAAAATTTCACTATGCAATGTTGACATCTACTTTATGTTATTTAATACATTTTAATTGCTGCATAATGACCAAGTTAATCGAATAATAAGTATGGGGATTCAACCCCATAGTGGATGTGCTCCACTACTCTAGTACATGTCAACTGATAATTGGTTCAAATGCAAATTACTCTACACCACAAGTATTTCATACCAACTCACCAAACAATCCAACCAAAATATAACTAAAAACCGCGGGCATTTTCAAAATCCTACAATTTATGAGAAGTTTGAATTTAATCAAATTTTCCTTCAGACAGGTGTGCTTGAACTCGGTGGCGTCCAGTCACGTGGCTAGAAAACCTCCT